>PVKA01005812.1:65541-88083 GCA_004027165.1 Ctenomys sociabilis
TTAAGCTTCTTATGTACCATACATAGTTTAGGCTGTCCTTGAACTCACTCTATAAATTAAACTAGCCTTGAAGTTTTGGGACTCTTCATGAGTGTTGGGATTACAGGTGTGTGCCACCACGCCCATTTCATTTTATTATTGGTGGCATCCAACTGCTAAACATTATGGTATGTTCTTTGAGGAAAATGACAACAGTCCTGCCAAACACATTGTTTGAGTCTGCAACCTTCTTTCATGTTAAAATTTCTATCGGTAGAGCTGGAAGGTTGAATACTGTGTGTCCTGAGAGGTCAGAGTGCTGTCAGACAAGGACCCGGGGTATGGGCATGGGCAGGAACATGGTCATCTTAAGTTGGAATTTCCAGACTACAAACAATGGAGAATAGAGGGGACGCCATTAGCCACCGAGCAGAAGAAGCTAGCTGCGCAAGGCCTATGGGACCCATGGGGCCACAGTGAAGCTCAGAGGCACATGGGTGGCTCTGAACACAGTTTCTTTTCTTGGTGCAGTCTTAAAAGGACTCAAGAGGGGATTTGCAGCATTCGAGGTGGCTCTCGGGCCCCTGAGTCAAACTAAGCAGCAGCACTGCAGGTGGTTCCCAGAAGTCGTCTAGTGACTTCATAGCTCTTCAGGATAAGACTTTTCTATGGTAGCCTACTTGTCTGTGTTCGTGTGTGTGTGTGTGTGTGTGCGCATGTACACACGTGCCCTGTGTTCCTTAAAGAAGGCTGGTTAAAATTTAATAAAGAAAATATATGCCAGTAAAAAAAAAAAAATTCTGTCAGTAATCTTACATCTTTTCATTCTGTTCCTCCTTCCTTGTCTCAGGATTGAGAAAGGGCAACGAAATCATGACCTTGAATGGGGAAGCTGTGTCAGATCTTGACCTTAAACAGATGGAGGCCGTATTTTCTAAGAAAAGTGTTGGACTTACTCTCATTGCCTGGCCTCTGAACACAAAAGCAACCCTGTGCAGTTCCTGGTCAGACGGTGACCTGTTCTCCAGGGACCAGAAGGCTCTGCTGCCTTCCCCTAACCAGTCCCAGTTACTGGAGGAATTCCTGGACAACTTGAAAAAGAATCCAGCAAATGGTGAGGCTGTGTGCTGTCTCCTTAACTACTGGTATCAGTGGCCAGAGTTCTGAGGCTGCAGCTTTGGTTTCAAACCAAAGCTGCTCAAAGAATGCATGCTAATTTATTAGGTGGAAAGCACAGGTGTCAGCCAGAGTAGGAGATTGCATTAAGATTCTATGTCTCTATTGTATAATTATAGTGATTTTGTGAAATAGGAAATTATTTTTGCACAAAATATTCTTTAAAATTGCAGACTGTTTTGCATAAAGGCCAAAGTGGTGTGATTTTGCTTGCTGAGGTGAGTCTAAGGCAAGGCTGTTGTCTTGGACAGCTGGTGCAGTTCAGTTCTGTGGCTCATTTGTCAGATCCTGCTTTCCTCAAAAAGTAGTGAGCTCTTAAAGTAGGTCACATATCTCAAAACTTCGTGAAGGCCTGAGAGTGAAAAATTATATGCCGGTATATTTTCCTCAAGGTAAAGTTTCTATATGAGGAAGTCATGCAAGCGTTTGAGTTTCTGAGCTTGTCATTCACCCAGGTTTTGTACATTTCAGTCTCAAATCAGAGGCTGTGGCTGATGCAGAGCTGGATCCCCAGAGGACACTGGGTGTGTAGACTTTTTATCCCGGGGCTGTGCATGGGCATTTGTATACCTTCCTGTATTTGATGCTGGGTTCCTGCTCAGATCCCCATGTGATTGCCAAAGATGAATGTAGAACATGAAAGAGAAGTTGTTAGGATTAATGTAACTACCAGAGAAGTTTATTAAGTCACTTTTCAAATTAAAAAATCAGATTGTAAGATTTGTGATTTAGTAAGGCATCTGATGCTTTCTCCTCCTCTCTTGAGTCTGTCTTACCACTTAAAATATTACTAAATTGACTATTGGCATATAAAAGTGAGTGCCATAAAACAAAAATTATAATGGAATGAATTAATTACTTTGTTATATTCGGGCCATCATTCAGCTGCCCTCAGCTGCTGTTACAAGCTCGAGTGTCCCCTCGAATACGTACCTGTGTCCATTTGCTGGACTCTTTACTCTTGAGGGATACATTCTGTAACATATAACTGTGTTCCATGTTTTATCATAAGAAATCACTGTGGAGTATATATTTTTGAAAGTTTCATGAATGAATTGCTATGGACAACAGCAAATGGGACAGATTTGCCTTTTTTTAAGGAGTAAAGATCAAGCAGATGCATGAGGCTTGTTTCTTCATTTTTTTCACTTGCATTTTTGGTATAGGATCTCCATACACAGCTCAGACCCCTAGTGGTCCTTCTGTTTTCAGCCTCCCCAGTACTGGGATTACAGGCAGGTACCACCATGCGGGGACTCTGCATGCCCCTGGCAGAACCCGCGAGGCATGTGGTATGGAGAATTGCATCCTGGTCCCTGCATTGCCAAAGCACGCACTTAGTCTGCTAAGCCATCTCGTCAGGCCTTGTGTCTTACCTTTTACAAGGAAACAGAATTAAGAAGCAGCTGTGGGCGAGTCAGGCAGATCTGTTGCTCGTCCTGGGAGGCCACTCCGAGGGTCTGAACCTCTGCAACTTCCTTGTGTGAGGAGCAGGCATCTGTGTGCACAAAGCTGAGCTAGCGGGATGGTGGCAGGGCCTCCCCACTGCTAGCCATGAGTACATGGCAGCGCATGCCTCTGCGGCTCCTTTCCTGCGCGGGGTGTCCCCACCAGCCAGCAGGAGCCCCTGGCCCCTTCCTGGCTGGGTTCCTCCCCACACTGCCCTGTGGGTGGCGTTCTCCAGACAGCACACCACCCTGCTGCCCAGGTTTTACTGCCTGCCCCCTCTGCTGAGCTCCAGGGGGCTGTTGCATGGTAACATGCTTGTGCTGGAGACACGGCAGCCGGCAGCCGCAGTGGAGCTTCTCTGTTTTCTTTTTCTTCTGTTTGAGGGCAGTTGCATGGCTTGTAAGGAAAGTTAGATGTCTTACAGAGAATTCTGTTCTGAAGATTGGAGGGAAAATAAAATATAATGTGGGTAGGTGAGAAATTGAAAAAGAAAGGACAA
Source organism: Ctenomys sociabilis (assembly GCA_004027165.1). Taxonomy (NCBI): domain Eukaryota; kingdom Metazoa; phylum Chordata; class Mammalia; order Rodentia; family Ctenomyidae; genus Ctenomys; species Ctenomys sociabilis. Next base: position 68,645 of record PVKA01005812.1, read on the forward strand.
GACTGAGTCGCACATTTGTACATTTTATGTTGTTTACAAGAGTCGCCTGGGTTGTGGAGGTGCCGAGCAGCAGCTTTGGGAGGAGCACACAGGCTCTGAGTCAGACGTGGGCTCCGGTCCTGGCTGTGCAGCCCTCAGTGGAGCCTTCAGCTGCTGCAGGGGGCCTTGGAAGATGCTACCTCTCTGCCTTACCATGTATGCTACTCTTCAAAGGACCCCAGCAATCGGGCCCAAGCTGCTCACTGCAGCCTTTTCCATACTTTCCCAAGCTTTCGGCCTGTCTCACTTGTCCAGATCCCCTTCCAAAGAAACGTCTGCACTCAGTCCTTGGGGTACAGTGTACTTTTGTGGGAGGCCCATGAAGACCTTAGGTTTTGATTTCCTCTTCTAGCGGATGAGCTTCTTCCCTGCCACAGGAAGTAGAAGGTGGTCATGTGTGCCACGTGACCTGCCCAGCCCATGTGGGCAGGTGTCCAAAACCCTGATTCTCTTCCTCTGTTTTTCTTTGCAGTTTAATATTTTATTCAACGTTAGTTTGATTCACTTTTTTTTTGTACAGGGTCTCACTATGTAGATGAGACTCATAGTGATTCTCCTGTTTTCAACTTCCAAAGTGCTGAGATTACAGGCGTGCACCACCTTGCTTAGTCTCAGTGAACTGGAGTGGGCGTGAGGGTGGGCCCAGCGCGGGATGCCTGGGATCAAACCCTGGCCCCTGTACTCTACCTAAGCAGGTGCTTTAGTCCTCTGAGCTATCCAGCCGGCCCCTTGATTCACTTTTGCCATGAAACATGAAACAGTAAAAAATTAAAATTTACACAAATGAACATTTAAATGACTTTGTAAAACAATGTTTAATATATACACCTTAGAATTAGGCCTACCAGTAGTGGTCACTTTAGTCTGTTTGCCTTTAAATTTCCATTACTAGAAGGTGACTATGTATTTGAAAAGAGGAAACCGTTATGTCCTTTTCCAGAGAAGCTGGTTCTCTGCTTGTTAATGGCTCATGAGGGGAGAGGATGTGGTTTTTTTTTTTTTTTTAATAGAAGCTATAAGACCGTCAGGAGGTGAAGGAGAAGAAAGCCTTAAGCATTTGTTTGGTGCGTGTGTTGACGATCCCAATGTAATATTTATTGATGCCCTTCCTGAGTGTTTAAACTGTATGAGGGCCTGAGTTCCAGCCTCAGCACAGAAGGAAAGAGAAGCCATCTGTACTTCCTCAGCCGGGAGCACACGACAGTGAGGCAGCACTCGAAGCTGAGGCTGTAGGCCCAGGCTGCCCAGCATAGCGATCTAACACCAACATAAATAATAATTTAAGAACAGGTCTATGGATGTAGCTTGGTTTGAAAGTCCTGAGTTCAGTCCCAAGTACCAAAAGAAAGAAAGGCAGAAGCACAGAGTTTGAGGCCCAGGAGCAAGCTCCAAGGGGCTCAGGGCTTTTGGTCAGGCATCCAGACATGTATGTTGGTTAGCTTTAGACCCCAGATTACTCTGGAGGGGATGGAAGATTGCTCTATCTCTGATGGAAAGAAGTGATAGTTACACAGGCAGGTCCCAAGGAGGCAGGGAAGCGTGCGGGCAGCTGTCGAGGCTCCGTGTTTTTCTGGAAATGAGGCGTCCTGACGGTATCTGAGACTCCTTGGTCTGGGTAATATTTAGTGAACTAGACCTCAGACTTCACAGTGTAAGCCCAGAGGCTCAGAGGTGTTTCAGTAAGCATGAATGGTTGGGTCCTGCCCTCGTGCGCCTTCTTCAGGAAGTCAGGGTAGTGCAGGCACTGCCCCTCACCAGCCTAGGTGGCTGGCTGTCGCCGCCGAGTGCCCCCTGCCCTTTACACTGCTCCCTGGCCGCAGGTAGGCATGACAGGAGTCTGAACTCGAGCAGTCTGTTTGCTGTTTCAGGAGCCCTTCTCTGCTGAGATTTTGAAGACTGAAGAAATGTCACATTCTCACCATCACTAAGTGTTCAGGGCACAGCCCCTGAGCTTCAGCTCAGGAGACCCTGCACACTAGAGGCCCACACAGAGAAGCATGGAACATCCATGTCACTGGCCTCACCCTCTGGCGCCTGTGGTGCTGAGGAGCAGGACAAAGGGAATGCCCTCGTTCAGGTTGAGTTCCTTTGCCTTCTGACATGAATGGCCATTTCATTCTTGCCTCTGAGGGTTGAATTTCTGTTCTGGTGATCCATAGCGGGGAACGGAAATGTCCATGAGCTATATTAGACTGGAGCAGAAATATCATCTGTGAAGACTTTTATAGACAGAATTAATTTTACCACTGGAATTCCCCAAAGACGCCAGTGTTATTTTAGAGCCAACAAGGCCCCCATTGAAGGGCTTGGCTGGACCAAAGCTGTTTATACTGGGATCCTGTTAATGCTGCTCTTGTGATTTATGTATGAAAATCCCTTCTCTAGCCTTTGCCATCTCTTGAACTGTTCCAGCAGCTTTCAGGAAAGCCTCCTTGGGCGCAGAGCTCCTGAGCGAGTCTTCACGTGCACACTGGACCTCTTGTGGGTGCTGCTGTGTTCGCCAGTTATAAAGGGCCTGCTTAGGATATGGGCTGGGTTGGGCAGGAGACAAAACAGACCTGTGTTCCTGCTCCACTAGGCAGTGTGAAGCCTGAGAATGCTTTCCAGATGGGGAGAGTAATTGTGGCCTGAGGTTCTTTTGGAGACCCCAGCTTTCTGAATCTCTGTCTCTTTCAATTGATGTTTGAGAGGTTCAGAGTCTTAAGCAACCAGAAGCCACTTAGAGTTACATTTGTTTTGGGATGGCTTGCTTATGGGAGTGTGTACATCCATTGTATAGCTTTTTACCAGTGGAAAGAATTACAGAGCTGGCTTGATGTGGCAGACCTACTCATTTCCTGTTTATGAGAGTGAGGACATTTTGGCTTCATAATTTGTTTAGAATGACTAACAGTATTTAGCTTGGAGAATGCTCTGTTTGTGTGTATAACTGCTGTCACTGAGTCTGGCTGGCAGATACCCAGGTTCCCAGATGAAAAAAACACATTCTTGTTCCTAAAGAAGGGTGATACTTTTTTTTTTTTTTAATGTATTTAGTACAGGGTCTACAGGGTCTCACTACACACATAGGACTCCTAGGGATCCTCCTGCTTTCAGCCTCCCAAGTGCTGGGATTGTGGGTGTATGCTACCATGCTTTTCCTCAAAACTACAGATGTTCTTTATTAGGGAGGTAGCTGAGGAGTTGCATGTACTATTGTGAGCAAAGGTCAGGATTCAGAAAAATTAATGCCTTACTGAGGACACCGTCTGCCCTCCCTCCCTCTCTCCCTCCCTCCCTCCCTCCCTCCTTCCCTCTCTCCCTTCCCCTCCTTTCCTCCCTCTCTCCCTGCTCCTTCCCTCTCCCTCCCTCCCTCCCGTCCTGTCCTTCTCTCCCCTCTCCCTTTGCCTCCTCTCCCCTCCCCTTCTCATCCATCTTAGAACTTGAGACAACCTTCCTTCCTTAGGTTTGTGTGTCTACACTCAGCTTCCTGTATTGCTTCATGTGTCACCAGGACAGTTTGGAGCTGTTGCATAATTCATACAAATGTCCTCAAGGGGAAGGTAGCAGGTGACTTTGTATATTGTGATAATATTTCTGACCTTGGAGACCTCTTCAGGGGGTGCTAGTGGCCCCAGGACACTGTAGAAGGCACAAGGAGAAGGGTGTTCAGATTATAGGAGAGCATTGGCATCTAGGTTTCGGCGTCACCTTCCAGAGAAGGGCTCCCCTGTGTTATATTCTGAAGGCTGCAGAGGTAGAAGAGGAGGCCGAGCATTTTGGGGGGCAGGGAGGCTGGCTCTGGGGAAGTGTGTGAGTGAGTCCTTCCAGTCTGCTGGAGTTTGTGCCGGTGTGAGCGTGGGAGAAGCCTGGGACAGGTGACCGGGGGCTGGAAAGTCAGGCTGGGGAAGAAGGGGCCTCAAGGAGAGAGTTCCAGAGTGGTCTGATCACATGTGGATGTAGGCTGATGGGCCACCCTGGTGCCAATCGGAAAAGTGCATTGGAGCTGCTGGGGACCCCAGCAGAAGTAGGAAGGCTGGGGATGGCAAGGATGGGGTAGGAGGTGAGGCTTTCTGCAGCCCAGAGGCCCCTTCTCATCCTTTCCTCAGAGCTCTTAGATAGGTGGAGACCCTCTGTCCTCCCTGAGCTCAGGGGCTCTGTTTTTCTTGCTTATAACTCCCCAGGTAAAGGTAGAACCACCCAGTAAGTATCTGAGAAGAGAAACAGTACTCAGGATGTGAAAAGGCTTCCAAATGCCCAGCTGTTCTCTCAGCATTCATCTTACGTTTCAACAGGATGCTAAGACTGATGTAGTTTATTTAAATTTATAGCTAAGAAAGGAATCAGGGACCAAGGAGATAGCTCAGCAGCTTAAGGCCTGCCTGGCAAGCAAAAGATCCTGAGTTTGACCCCTGCTTAAAAAAAAAAGGAATCAGGGCTTTGTCTTACAATTAAATGCATAGTACAAATAATTTGAATTGGAGATTTTTTTTTTTACCTTCAAGTCGAGAAATGATCTTCTGACTGAATCCTGAAATCAGCGACTAATTGAAGTAGCCAGTTTCCTATCCACATCACCTGCAAAGAGCATGCTCAGAGCTGGGAATAATGGCCCACATCTGTAATCCCACACTGGGAGGCTGAGGCAGGAAGATCATGAGTTTAAGCTCAGCCTGGGCAATTTAGTGACTTAGCCTCTGCCTCAAAAACTGAAACAAATCAATAAAAACTCCACAGATTCAAAACAGCAATAACAAAGCATCCTCAGGTCCAGCCTGAGCCTGAAGAAAATAGTGGTCACCAGAAAAAAAAATCATAACAATTGTTTTATTTCGTGTAACTGATGTTCGGTACTGTCTGAGATGTGGCTGCTACTGTGGTTAGAGGTGGGGAATGGGCACGATGTAGAACGTCCTGGCCCACATGGGGCTTGTTATATTGCAGTACGTAGGCAGAGAAAACAGGCACAACCTCAGGAACAGAGGATTACATGCTATACACATGGGACTGAAAAGTGAAAGGAGAGCAGGGGCACCAGGAGCGGGGCCCGGTGGTGGCTGGGAACGTCAGTGCTCAGAGAACAAGGGACGTGTTGGAATGAAAGTTGGAAGCAGTGAGGGAAATGAGCCCTCCAGACACCTGGAAGCGAGACTTTCCAGGCCGAGGAGCCAGTAGTTGGTTGCGTGTCACCAGGACGTATCACTATGTGACATGTCCAAGGGAATCTGAGCATGTGGGCGCGTGTTGGGAATCCTAACACTCAGAAGCCCGAGGCAGGCAGACCATGACTTCAGGGCCAGCCTGGGCCATGGAGTGAAACTGTCTGAAAACAATGAACAAACAAAGGACCTACACTGTCCAAAGTGCCTTTGCTAAGCACAAGGGCAGGGCAGCAGCTCTGAAGGGACAGATAGGGAAGTGGGAGAGTACCAAGGATGGTTCTGAGCACTGGCGGAGCTCTGGCAGGCCCGTGGGTGGGGCTGGGCACAGACCATCCTGCGGTGTGCAGCGCTGAAGCAAGCAAGGAGCCTCCCCACACATTGGAGCAGAGGCGTGACGCATGCTGGCCTGTGGGATGGGGACAGGAGATGGAGGCTGAGTGGGGTAGAGACTGGGGTAGGCCTGAGGGAAGGAGAGGGCCAGCCTCCCCCTGCACAGGAGAAGGCTGTGTCACCCCCAGCAGGGGGGAAGTCTGCTGGGGAACAGCTCAGGGTCAAGCTGGGACACAGCTGGGGACATGTTAAGTCCCTGTGTTTAGAAAGAAGAACTCACCTACTTCCAGATGAATTTGAAATGGTGATTAATGACAGTGTGTCCATATAATCCTAAAAAACTCATTAAAATTAACGTAAAGAGAAAAGGGGGTATCTGAGAAGTTGCCTCAAGCTTTTTACTCTTCCTGTAAGGTAAATACACTTGGTTATAGGAGAACAAAAATCGGTAGACTTTTTAAATACAATTGTAGCACTTGAGTTCCTTTCAGACAATCCAGTTATTGTCTGGTGTGTCTTATAAATTTATTTCTGGTACTACATACTCTGATAAATTGCCAATTTCTATTATAAATCTTTTTACTTTTAGGCTTTTTTTAAATTGCTGCCCTTAGCATGTCTAACATATAATGAGAAAATGTGCCAAAGTTCAAATGATCCGGTTTTATTACTTCTTGGTAAATCTGGGCAAACCTACTTGGAAATAGGAATATGAAATTGTCAACAAAATGATTACGTATCCTCTGCCAAGAGTCCTGTCCCTCCTCCCAGCGCTCTCCCAAGCCAAGAACTCAAGCTGCCAAATGGAAGGACAAGCTCTCCTCTACTGTTTTACTTAGCTTTCCAATGCATAGCTTGTTCCTAAATTGCCAATCTGAATTGAATTCTGACTCTTGTTTTTCCATTGATGTGTGAGTGGCCTGGCTATCTGCCTCCTGTGACATTTAGTCATCTTTGTGTAGTAGTGTTAGCAAAATTATTTGCATGTTGAGTGAATCTCATCATTATTGTATGGAAAATAATTGCAGACAAAAGGGGACTATGTAAGAGGCCAGGCTTCTTGATGCTCAGTGCCAGTCGCCAGCTGTGCCCGGCCAGCAAGCCTCAGCCCGATGTGGTGTCCTTTGGCCTTGAGGAGGTCAGTGTGTATTTTTTGGTGAGGGAAGAGATCAAGACCTGTATTGGGTACATTTGAAAGTGAGGCTTACTTACTAGTTTTCTAGATTTTCTTAGGAATTGGAAATTGCAGGAGTGGATGAGCACTTCATTTTTGTACTTCTGTTCTACAGTTATAGTCTGTGAAAGTATGGCTGCCTGCAGGTCACAGTGGAAAGACCCTAGACTCTCCCTGCTTTGAACCCCAAGAGCATTCTGTCTGCCTGTTGTCAAAGCTAGTACAGATGCTTGCAGCGTCTGTCTGCCAGTTGAGTTGTCTTGTACCCGCCATTGAAAACGGATTCAGAGGAACCCAAAGAAGTTTAAATCAGCAGCTAGCACAACTCTGGGTAAACTGCATATGTTGAGTAAGCAGCTATTAAATGAAAGGAAAGCTATTAAGACCCTCTTAAAAAAAAAAGACCCTTTTAATGCTAAGTTAAGACATTGTTGCTGGGATTGGTTTCTTTTGTTTTAGTACCAGGAATCAAAAGTCAAGATGTTGAGCTTGCTGAGAGTGGTTTCTGAGTGATAAAAGAATCCTCAGCACTCTTTTGTTTTGGTCCAGGGGATTGAACCCTGGACCTTGTGCTCGGCACTCAGGCTGGTATGCTGCTGAGCCACCTCCCCGGCTCCTTGGCACCCCTCTTGAGACTCCCCAGAATTCTTTGTCAGACTGATGCACTGGAGCAGCAGAGGAAACATTCTCCATGCTGAAGGCTTCCTTGCTGTGCCCAGCAGAGGAGGAGATGCCCAGAGAGGCATCAGAGAGCCTTGCTGCACACCCAGCATGCCCAGGAACCCAGCTGGTGACCCACCTGTCCTGCTCTGCAGTTTTAACAGGTTGACTGGGGAGCTGTGACTTGCATAGACCAAAACCCATAGCTGGAGGGAAGAAAAATTTCTGCATGACCTGTGCAGGTCAGTGCTGAAAATATACAGTATTTTTTGAGGGATATTTGGGGGTAACAGCATTTCTAGAATGGCTACAGCTTGAAGGGCCAACCAGATAGCTTAGGGGACTAAAGTCCTCTGCTTAGGCAGGCACAATGGCCGGGGGTCAGAGCACACTGAGATAGCAATTGACACTGGGTGTGGTGCACCACACCTGTAATCCCAGCACTTGGGAGGCTGAAAACAGGAGAATCACTATGAGTCCCATTTACTTAGGGAGACCCTGTAGACCCCGTACTAAGTACATTAAAAAAAAAAAAAAAGCTACAGCTTGAGAATGGGGTATTTGCATTCTAGTTCTGGCCTTATTATATGTGACCTTGGACAGGTCACTCCTAACTCCCATTTCCTTTACTCTTTATTTAATTAATTAATTAATTAATTAATTTTTTGGTACCAGGCGGTCAAACTCAGGACCTTGCACTTACCAGGTGGGCACTTATTCCACTGAGCTATCTCCCCAGCCATTTGAAATTAACTTTCTTTTTGAAGACAGGGTCTCACTATGCAGTTTGGGATGGCCTTACGCTCACTTTTTGTAGCCCTCAGCCTGGTCTTAAACTTGCAGTGATCCTTCTGTCTGAACTTCCCAAGTGCTGGGATTTAGGCACATGGCACCATGCCCAGTTAAAAATCAATTTTTTTAATAAATGTATTACTTGAACTTTTTTTTTTAAACCCAATCAAATAGTTGGTATTTTAATCTATTAACACTTTTGCAGGGGTATAGGGGGGACTGAACTCAGGACTTTGTGCTTGCCAGGCAGGGGCTTATGCCACTGAGCTATCTCCCCAGCACCTTTACTCTTAAAACAAGGGATTTGACAAAACAGTTGAACTTTTTCTCCTTTTTCTATGATTAATTTCTCTAAAAGAAAGTAAGAATGTAACAGGAATGTGCATTTCTTATAAAAGTTTATGCAGTGAAGAAAGAAAGGTTATGGATCAAGCACTTCATTTGGTTTTCCCAGTGACTCTCATCCTCTTTAAATAGAGTCAGGTCTTCACTGCTGCAGAGAAGGTGTTTGTTAAGGCTCTGAAGCAATAGCAGGCTGTCCTGATGCAAAGATCACAGAGCGCCTCCTGAGCACTAATTATCCCCCACATCAGCCTGATGGAGGCAAGATGTGCTATTATCATTTTCCTCTCACAGCTGGGTAGATCAAGGCAGAGACACATGAAGTCACTGGTGACTTGGGCAAGGTCATTGCCGACTGCAGATAAGGGTACAGCTGTATCCATTATACTGGGGAAGATGCCTTTTCCTTTTAAAGCTCTTTCTCTTAATATACACAGTAATATTTTGCCTCACAGTACAGCACATTTAGATGTTACTGGAGTGACATTCTTGTCATATTATCTTGGTCTTGACTGAGATTGGGGGTGGCACTGAGGAGCTGCTTGTCTTGTGGCCTTCTAGGGTTTTCTCAGCTCAGGGAATCAGTGTTTACAGGAAGAGTTTCACTCTCTTCATTCTTGTGCCTTTTTGATGGTTCATACTGACGTTCACAGAGCTTGTAAACATGTGACCACATATTTCATGTGATACGATTCTTTCAAACAAACTTGTGGTGAAGTTTGACTAGTTTCACTGTAATTCTAACTTCTCTTATGCAAATTATGCATTGACATTTCTGTTTTTGTAAAATACTGAGTGTAATTCATGTTCTATACAGTAAACCATTCATAGTGTCCACCTCAGTGGCTTATGATATGTTCCTGAAACTGTGTGACCACGTTCCCTGTCTAATTTCATCATATTTCATTATTTTAGAAAGAAACGCTGAACCCATAATAAATGAGTCTCTGCTCCACACCCCCAAGCTCCTGGCAACCACTGATCTAGTTTGTTCCAATGAATTGGCCCATTCTGGACATTTAACACTGCTGTAGAACTATGCAACCCATGGTTGGTCATGTTTGGTCTCTTTACTTAGTATTTGCTAGGTTAACCCATATGGCAGCATGAGTCAGTTCTCACCTTTCTTCATGACTCAGTAACAGTCTATTTTACCGAATTTTAATGTAGAACAAGAGGACTTACTGAAATTAGGTTTTTCTCAGATTTTTTGTTCTACTATCTTGTATGGACTTTTTTTCTAATCCCTCCCCTCTACCCCAGGGTATTGAAATAGAAGTCTGAGTTAGTAGTTCATAAGTTTTAAATTGAAATTCTGCTTTATTAAAATTCTTTAATTATCCAAAATACAACAGTGTCTATTTCCTGTCCCTGAAGCTAATAAGTGTGGCAGTGGGGTGGTTCTCTAAGCCTGGGTGGGTATTAATGCCAGGTGGCACCAAAATCTTGGTTGATGATTTCTTTTGTCATTGGATGTATTTTTCATTGGCACAGTGAACAAGGTACCTGGGAGGCCCTTTGTCTTCTTCCTTGGGGCACAACATACTGCCTGGGTCAAGCTACATGCAGATCAAGGGTATACCATCATAATTCTCTCTAAGAAGGTCCGCATGTTGCAGTCAGTGCTGGTGGCTGGCTGCACACTCCTACTCTGGAAGCATCTCCCATACTCCTGGAGCTCTTACGTATTCTGTGGGCTCTAAGGATATTTACCTCAGACACCTGGGTGAGTCATGGCAGCTTGCTCTTAGGAGAGTAAGGTTGGGTTAAATATATCCAGATCACAATTCTATAATGAAAATAATTTTGCATTACGGATGCTGGGTGTGTATCTGAGTAGCTGCATGGCGAGGACACAGGAAGTGGTCTTTCTGTCCCCGACTTGGCACGTGTGTCAGATTATCAACAGGTCGGTTTCAACCACCTTATACTCCTTTAAAAAATACAACCTTATGTTGTATTTTTTGTACGTTTATAATTTGCTTTATTAAATGTTTTGTTTCAGTTTTTCTGAAAGTCAGTACATTGTCACATGAAAAACTGCTTTTACAGCTGTGGGAGGAAGATCAGAGGATGGGTCAGGTGATTTAGCTACCGCGGACGATGGCTCAGATAAGCCAAAGAGCTGGCTAAATAAATATTAATAATTTAATACTTGATTTTATTGATATTTTTCTATTAAGTGAATATTTTATTATATGGTCAAATTCATATAATTAAAATAAATTAATAGAAATAATGCTAAACAATAAATAAAGGTGTTAGACACCCACCTTAAGTTCCATATCACAACATTTAACCTTATTTTAAGGAGCACATAAGGTTGGCATTTACTTCTCCCTGTCTTTGTAGCTTGGCCTATCAAAGACATCATTGATTGAATTGTAGCCTCAGGTTAAGTGAACTTGGGAGATTTATAAAATGTACATTTTTTTGGCATGATATTTATGCTGTGGTAGAATTTATTTCTTTGCAAGCTTTACAGTAACATTCAAACTGCTTCTGGATTTGTTAGCCCCAAGAATAGTAATAGAAAAATAGAGAGTCCTAAGCTATAGTGAGATGAATAGATTGAGTTTTATCTATTTTAGAAGTAATATTTAATAGTGATCTTCTTGTTAATAGTACAGTTTAGAACTTGAATAACCTTTGAATCTGCTCAACTTGGTTTTTATTTTTTTTACAGAATAATACCTCTATTATTTCATTTTAGTGATTTTCTTTTCATTCTCTTTCGTTGACTGATGAGTAATTATTTGCATGGATGACAGAGCACAGAAAATGTCACTGATGAAAAGTGTCATAAATCACTGCATTTAAAAGAAAAAAAGCTTTGAATAGAATTTGGGAGACTATATATTAGTTAAAAAGTAAGCATCGCTATGTTATGTTTGCACATTAAAATTTAAAAGCTGTGAGATGCTAAGCTTTTCTTTGCAAATGAACATGATGTTCAGTGTGCTTTCTGTACCATGGCTGAGTCTCGTGAACATGAATGCAGAGTTTTATAGTAGTGCATACATCTTAAAGGACTGAACACAAATTTTTATTTTGTACTTCCAAATGCTATTATCTCTCCACTGGCAGCTTTGATTTACCAAAATATTTCTATTGTCTTAAAATTACATTTATAGTTAAGAAAAAGCATCCAAAGAAACATAAGGTAAAGGACTTGAATGGGATAATTTATCTTTTTAAAATTAAATTTATTGGTACACTTAGGTATTTGGGATAATTTCTCAGTTTATTCTCTGATCTAAAATTTGCAATTCTCAGGGGGCCGGGGAGATGGCTCAGTGGAATAAGTACTTCCTTGGCAAGTGCAAGGGTCTGAGTTCAATCCCCAGTTCCATAAAAAAAAAAGAAAAGTAAAAAAATAAAATTTGCAATTCTCTATGTGCTGTTCATTTATGGAATTACTACAGTAGAAATTCTGAGAAATTAAGGAAATAGAAAAACAGTAAATTAAGAGTGTAATTGATTATATATATATTATATATATATATGTACATATATATATATGTATATGTGTGTGTGTGTATATATATATATATATTTTTTTTTTTTTTTTTTTCCCCTGGACTGGGGATTGAACTCAGGACCCTGCGCTTGCCAGGCAAGTGCTTTTTCTACTGAACCATCTCCCTGGCCCCCCACATAAATTATATTATCTGAATAAGAATAATAGGCTATACATATAAATGTCAAAGAATATGTGTATATTCTTTGGATTATATAGTTGAACACTTGATCAAATCACTTAATATTCATTTATAACTTCTTTGATACTCTGTTTTAGGTATTTTGCACTCTTGAAAGATGTCTTCTGTTAGTTGCTAAGAAAAAAATACCCAACACCCAAAGTTAAAGGAGAAAGGTTCATTTGACTCACAGTTTGTAGAGGTTTTAGTCCACAGTGGCTGGCTCCCAGGCAGGGTAGATGGCACAGGGGCATCGCAGGAGAAGCATTGCTGGCAAGGCCTGGCTGGCAGAAGGCAGCAAGCATTAAGGGACGATCCTCGCTCTCTTTTTGTTCCTTCTATTTTATTCCTAAGGCCAAGTAGCACTCATACCCAGGTTGGGGCACCCTTAATTCTACCCAGAACTATGCCAAACCAACCAGTGGGCTAATTTAGCAATCACACTGTCTAGACCCAAACACTCCTGAAAAGCCCTATCCACCCTTAAAAAGCATGAGGCTCTGGGGAGACATTTAGACAAGAGCCTTAACCGAAAATTGTCCTGTGTTTGCAGGAAGGATTTCATAGCTAATTTGATGAGTTAAAAATATTTTGAAACTTAAAGTCTGAATTAAATAATGCTATGTTATTTACCTGAACACTGTATATTTTTTTGTATCTGGAATTGAACTCAGGACCTTGCACTTGCAAGGCAGATACTGTGCTCCTTAGGTAGAGGCTTCTCCAGACCCCGTGAACACTGTAATTTATTTGTTTGTTTATTTATTTATTTTGCAGTACTGGAGATTGAACTCAGGATCTTGCACTTGCCAGGCAACACTATATTTTTAATTGCTCTAGTGACTGTGTTTTGTCTTTCCTAAAGCGAATAAGGGGCCCAATACTCACTGGGCCCCTCCTCTGGGCAGGTAGTACTCAAACTCAAGTTGGGGTACATTTTGGATCCTCTGACTCTCTAGAGAAAAAGTTAAGGTCCTGGATAAGGAGAGAGCCACAGGCAAGGTGGCCAGGAGACATTTTAGGAGTTGGTGGAAAAAGACATTTTTTCCTTATACTTAGTGCTTTGTGGACAGTGGCATTTGGTGGTCAGGGCTATGGTTGCTGAATATTCTGTAGTGCTCAGATCAGTCCTGCACACTGCAGGTTGCTCTCCTGGACCTTCATGGAGTTGGAAAAAAAAATAGGATAGTGATCTGAGGAAGAGCTCACTCTTAATTTTTTTTTTTTTCTCCAGAACTGGGGATTGAACTCAGGCCCTTGCCCTTGCCAGGGAAGCACTTACTCTGCTGAGCCATCTCCCTTGCCCTCACTCTTATTTTATAAATAAATACAAGTCATTGTTTTCCATGGCTAATGGGTACATTGAATTTTCTAGGGATGTGACAACCCATAAATCAAGGGAATTATGGCTTTTATTTTGTTCAAAACTTTACCAAGAGCTTTTGCATTTTGAAATATCGTGTCCCTGTAGCAATGCCACCAGGGTGCCTTGAGTGGCTTGGAGCCGTGGCCCGGTCAGTGTGATTCTCTGCAGGGCTGCCGTGGCAACTGCTTGGTGGCTGCTGGGGTGGCTTTGTCTTCACTTTGCATATTAAAACTCATCTGCTTTTAAACACTACTTCCCATTTATTTTTCTCCTTGTATTAATGGTAGGATAGCACTTTACATGAAATTACGTAATTAGAGTACATTAAGTATGGTTTTTATTTCATGATGGTAAAATATATATATATATATATTATCAAAAAAAGCATTTCAGGTCTGATAGTGTTGACCATCAATGTACTCTAATGAAGGCTTTGAAGTGTGAAAAACAGATTAAAAACCGTTTCCATAGCTGAGGGTGTAGCTCAGTGATAGAGTCTATGCTTAGCATAGGTGAGGTACTGGGTTTGATCCCTAGCAATAAAAAAAAAAAAGTTTCCACTTTTAGCTCATCCTTCCTTTAGCCTTTTTGTAAAAAATTTTTTTTTTTTAAATTCACTTTTCAAAAATTACAAAATAGAAAAATTAAGGAAAACAGCATTAGAAATGATACAAAATTTCATGAAAGTAATAAGAATTCAACAGTGGTTCCTGTATCTTCAAATTAGTTTAGGTTACCACATATAAACCTGCAAAATTGATTTAAAAATATGAAATGATACAAAAAATTAAAAAAAAAAATTAAGCACTAACTGCTCCTTTCAAAAGACCAGCAGAAATCGGCAGTGCAGTTATCCAAACTATCCTGTATGTGCACATAAATATAATCCTTTCCCCTTCTTGTGTTCTTTTCCTGATCCCACTTTTCCCTTCCCATTGAAATCAGTGTGGAGCTTCCTCAAACAGCTAGGATGGGAAGTTCCATTCAAGCCAGCTCTTCCCCTCCTAGACATTTTCCCAAAAGAACTAAAGTGATCATACCGCAGTGACGTAGGTGCACCCATGTTTATAGCAGCACAGTATGTCATAGCTAAATCTTGGAAACAACCCACATGCCCATCAACTGAGGAATGCATAAAAAAGATGCGGTATTTTTGCACAATGGAGCATTACTCAGGTATAAAGACAAATTTGAGGATTTTACAGATAAATGGATGAAGCTAGAGACTGTATTGCTAAGTGAAACCAATCAGATCTGCATATGCAGACATCGTATTGTCTCACTAGTGTGAGAACCTGAAAGAGTAAATAAAATCTGAAAAGTAGACTAGTCTACTGCTGATGAATCCTTAGTCAAAAAATTAAGCCAGAACTATCTTATGCTATGACTGCTTGGTCTGTGCTGCTACAGAAGAATACCAAAGGCCAGGTCATTTCTAAACAAAAGTTTACTAGCTCACAGTGCTTGGGGCATGAAGTGCAATAACCAGGGCACTGGAAGGTTGGGCAGTCTTGATTGCAGGGTAGCACCCACTGGTGGAAAGTGAAAGGGAACAAACTCTCTTGGTGGGGCCTTTGTATAGCATCCTTACTCCCACGCCTTAAATACCCCATCAAGCCCTGTTCCCTCCCCTGTCCTATTTGGAGTTGGTTAGCTTTCCAGTACATGATGCTGGGGGGCATATTCCAGTCATTACCATTATTAATTTTTTAAAAACTGTTTACTGTTCCCATGGGGAGAGAATGGAAATGTTTTATATCATTTTGCAGTTCTTGACTAACACAGAGGATGATACCATCTTGAAATTTTCCTTTAGTCTCTCTTACAACTTCAGTTCCGAAGGGCTCTGGAGGCATTCTCAGCATTTGGGGCCCATGACTTTAGTTTGAACCAGTC
This sequence comes from Ctenomys sociabilis, assembly GCA_004027165.1. Classification (NCBI taxonomy): domain Eukaryota; kingdom Metazoa; phylum Chordata; class Mammalia; order Rodentia; family Ctenomyidae; genus Ctenomys; species Ctenomys sociabilis. The sequence goes on from PVKA01005812.1 coordinate 84,086, forward strand.
TTCCAGGCAAGGGGCCTGGTCCTGGAGGCTGCACGACCAAGCTACCCTCACAGCCAGAAGCTACTGGGGTCTCTAGGGTCTGCTGGCAGCCACCTGGGTGGGGTCCACAGCTGGGAGGTGCTTCAGTGCCTTTTCTCTCCCTACCTTGTTGAGCAAGAACCAAGAACACAGCAAGATGGATTATGGGATGGCTTCAGCTAGACGAGCCAAATGTGATAGCACCCTGCTGGAGGGGCAAGCAGGCTTCCTTAGGAGCAGCCGCGGCTGGGATGCTGGCATGGCAAGCCCTCCCTTAGGCTTCCCAGTGGCTCCCATTTACAAATCCTTTCCCCTTGTGCCTGTCAGACTCAGCAACGGGATATACTGGTACTGCCTATGTGACAGGAAGAATAAATGGAAAAGCCTGAACTCTTGCATATTAACTGCTCAGTTTGATTTGGGAGTAATGTAACTCTAAACTTTAAATTCAGATTACAAGCTGCGTGGGTGAGGCGACCTTACCATTAGCATTTCCTGATGTTTCTATTTTTAAGTTAGTACCCAGGATGTCACTGTAGCACAGGTTTTGCCTTTTAATTGTAAAGGACTTGGGGTTGCCGGCTGCTTGCCTGACAGTGGCACTAATGGGGGATGTACTGACACTGAGCTCAGGAAAAAACTGGATCATGAGGTGTCTCATACCTCAAGCCTGGTGTTTTCTGCAGTGTCTGCCAGGAGCTGTAAGGCAGCAGTAAAGGGAGAGACAGCCATTTCCAAGACAGCCCGCCTGGTGTGCTGTCAATTTCTAAAAGTATTCATTGATTGAAGGAGAAAGATGGCTGGAGCGGGTCCCATTATAGTGCCTGACGCAGTACCCAGTAGTTGACGGAAGCTCGGGTCCCAGCGCCTGCCTGGACGCAGGAGCCAGCTCACTGAGGTGAGTTGGAGGCTTCTCCCTGGGGTACCGCACCTCTGTGCACTAGCCAGCAGGTACAAGCTCGGATTGGCTGCAGTAAATATGAGTTTTCTTTTAATTTTTCAGCTTCTCACAAACTTAATTTTCACACAGAATAAGATGGCATAGACAAAAGGGTACACAGATACAAATAGCTCTAACTTGAGTTTCTAGATTGATTGTTTTCCATATCTGCCATCATGGCAGCTACTCTTTGGTAGGTGTCTAGGGTTGATTACTACTCATCAGAGTGTAGGGTGGGCCGGAAGCAAATACTTAATGTTACCTGATAGGAGAAAAGAGCCCCTGAAATGTGCTGCAGTGTGTGTGTCCTGAGGAGGAGGCTGTGCCAGGTGCAAGCGAGTCTCTTGTAGGGCGGGGAAGGCTGGATCTACTCACTTGAGCAGCCCTTGCTCACAGTGTGGGCAGGATGTAGGCAGGGAGGTGTGTAGGCCTCCAGCACCAGGACTGGGTGCCTGTTGAAACCAGTTTTGTAAATAAGCATTCGCTTCTTACCGGCCTACACACTTTCCATAGCCAGGCTTCTATTCCTGTACAGGGTAGGAATTCTTCGTATTTCCTCTCTAGCAAGAACTCCCAGCACACATGTCTTTTGCAGAAATGCGGGACCTGGTCAGGTTTGCGCTCTTGGACCCAGATCTGCAGCTGTGGGTGCAACAGGCTCAGCTCTCCTTGTGTCCTCTCAGTCTTGAGGGGCAGCACCGGCACATTGTTGGTACCACAGGGAATCCATGCCCAGACGCACTCTGCCTGTGAAATTTGGGTGGTAGACCAGCACTAAGATAGCCTGTCTTGGCAGATCTTGGGGACTGTTTGGAGCTGCCTTCTTGTGAAACCTGGGGACCAGGCCCTATGGGAATTGGTGTTTGAAGCTACACCAGGATGCCTCTGAAAGGTGTCCCGACACCCAAAGGCTCCATAGAGTTAAGGGACACTGAAAATGGTGGGGGAGCCTAATGGATACATTGCTGAGCTCTTTTTCAAAAATCTTTTATTTATGTATTTGGTACAGGGTCTTGCTACACAGCTTATAGTCATAGTGATCCTCCTATCTCAGCCTCCCCAGCACTGGTAGGGGGTGTGCCACCATGCCTGGTTTCAGGCTCGCATGGTGTGGCTGGGGTTCTGGGGCTGTGGTACTGAGGATTGAACCTGAGTCCTTGTGCTTGCCAGGCAGGCGCTTAGACCTCCGAGCTGTCTCCCCTGTCCACAGTGAGCTCCTTATTCTGGGACTACATCATTCTAAGAAATATGTTTTGCTATAGGGTCACCTTTTCCCATGTTCACCTGAAAATACTGAGTATCTCTTTGTAAGAGACAGTGATTTAGGGAGTTTTCCACATTAAAATTCCAAACTTTTGGGAATATGTTGAATGAATGACTCAGCATTCACTTGGCACCCACTTTGGACATCACCCATGCTATTTTCACCAGCATCCATCTGGTACCTCGCACTCCAGAGCTCCTTCTGCCCTTGCTCCATGAGTTCTTCAGAGGACTCGCAGTCTCGTTCATCTTTCTATCTGCTGTACTTGGTACCTGCTGGCCATATTGTAGGTGCTGCAGAAATGTTCATTGTGAATGAATGCATATGCGGACTGTGTGTCATATTTCCTGTGCTTGGGGTAACTCTTTGGAAATATCAAAGCCTTTTATTTACAAGGTAAAGGCAGTGATAATGCAAATCTGATTCTGTTGCCTAGGTAATGTTCTTTCACATTGTGTGGCTTCTGTGATGTTGCTCTTTCTTAGTTTCCTTAGACTTTTCTCTAAAAAAAAGTCTTTGTAAGGGCCTCCTCTCTTGCACCTCTTTGTGCTGGTGTTTCTGGGTTTTCTCCTCAGCCCTTGTGTCATTGTGTAAGCTCTCTCCCATAGGTGGCTTCACTGTCAGGTACATTCTGATAGCTTCCAAAATCATGTCTCTGTAAAGACTTCTCCGGGCTCACCACTAATTCTTATCGTGGGATGGTCCAGCTGCTTCTCAAACTCAGCTTTGTTAACTCGCCTCTCCCATTCCTTCCCCCTCCTCTGAGCTCATCTACCAAGTTACCTTGCAATTAAAACTGGGTCCCCTCCCTTGATAGCCCACACTGTCTCTTCTTATACTTAATAGATGACGGTGAAGAGACCATGGCGTCCACCTTCTCCGACTCTGCTGCTGCTTGTTCCTTTGCTGATCCTCCTCATGCTCTTCTCCTCGGCCACCTCCTCTTTTTCTGTTTCTTTTGGGTTCTTGTTCCTCAGACCTACAGTGCTGCTGTGGCTTTCTGATGTGTTTTTCTGCTCTCCTACCATGCTCTGTGCTGCTGCCACACTCACCAAGCCCCTGCCCCGCACTATGCTCAGATCTTACACCCTGTGTGTCTCCTCCATTGCTTCCAACTCCCGGTTCTCTTCTCCCCACTGCGCACACTGCTTTACTTCTTCATCTTTAGGACATTCACCCTTCAGACTGAAGATTTTCTTTTTAGGGCTTTTGGAGACAAGGTCTCACTATGTAGTTCAGGTTGGCTTCAAGCTCACAATGCAGCCCAGGCTGGTCTCTACCTCTTAATGATCCTCCTGCCTCAGCCTCCCGAGGGCTGGGATTATGGGCCTGTGCCACCATGCCTGGCTTTGCTGAGACATTTTTTACAGTGAAGTCCTTTAGGCCTGACTTTCTTCATGCTTTGCCATCCTCGTCTCTGCCTCCATCTCTCTCCCTGGTCACCTCTCCAGCTGAGAAGCAGACCTTGAGGATGTCTGACTCCTCCTGTGTTCCCTGTCCTAGCACAGTGTCTGGAAAGTGGCTAGTGTTGAGAGGAAATGCAGAGATGGAAAGACGCGCATGTGCTGAATGCATAAGAATGAGGCCAGCTCTGCCTTGGTGAATTATGTAGCTGGTTTCCCTTAGACAAAGGTGTACCTCGTGGAAGAGGGAGGCTGGTGGGGGTTGTGGTGGTCAGTAGGTTTGGCTGAGGGGCTCATCTTATTTCTGCAACACTTCCTGCTGCGCAGTAGACAGCCTCTGTGGTCTGGGAGAGGTAACCCAGTGCTCTAAAGT
>PVKA01005813.1:0-73060 GCA_004027165.1 Ctenomys sociabilis
CTTTCTCAAGATCTACAGGGTTTCACTGTGCAGGTTCAACTCTTAGTGAGTCTCCTGTTTTCAGCCTCCCAAGTGCTGGGATTACAGATGTGCGCCACCATGCCCAGTCTCAATCCTAATCTCAGTGCGTTTTGGGGGTGGGGTCAGCACCACATGCCAGGGATCATGCCCTGGCCTGTGCATCTGCCTACACAGGCACTTTAATCCACCGAGCTATTTGGCTGGCCCGGAGTATTCATTTTAGACACATCTTGAGTTGTTAGCATAATTTTTTTCATTAAAGACCTAGGATCAGATCTTCCAAGCCTTTAAAATCTTTTAGAAACAGCTAAGAGAAAAATAAGCAGGAAAACCTACAGCCCTTGCAATGTACACATTTGTAGGACTTCTTTGTTTTCTGTTGCTGTGACAAAATACCCAAGACTGCATGATTTATAAAGATCAGAGTAGTATTTTGGTTCATGGTTTTGCAGGCTGGGCAGCCCACACCCATGATACTGGCATCTGTTTAACTTCTGAAGAGGGCTTTGTGCTTCATCATTGCATGATGATTGATGAGCTCATGTGAGAGAGAAAGGCGGACTCGTGTATAGCAAATTCCCCTGGAGACAAGTAACTTATTCTTGTGAGAACAGCATTAATTCCCTCCCTTGGATCCGAGCACTTCCCAGTAGTCCACACTTTCCAGTCCTGCCAGACTGGGAACCAACTTTCCAACATACAAATCTTAGAGAACACACCCAAATCATAGCAGTGCTGTAGCTAGTACTCATAACCTCTTCCAGTCTTTATTTTAGTTTTCCTCACTCTCCTCTAATACCATTGATGTCTTGATAACTAATATGAAAAACTAAATCTCTTGGGAGTTTTGAGTTCCTGGTCATCATCCTTTTGTCAGAGCATCACTGATCCTCTTCTGTCAAGATGGACAAAGGCATAAGAAGAGGCAACCAGATGACTCACTTGCAAATTTTGCTATTAATATGTCACAACACTGTAACTACCTCCTGGTGATTAGGGTCATTAAACTCTGTTAAGACTTCTCTCTTGCCTGATGTTTTATATAAGAATCCTAAGCCGGGCGTGGTGGCGCAGGCCTGTAATCTCAGCACTCGGGAGGCTGAGGCAGGAGGATTATTGTGAGTTCAAGACCAGCCTGAGCTACAGAGTGAGCTTAAGGCCAGTCTGAACTGCATAGTGAGGCCCTGTCTCAAAAAGACAAAAAAAAAAAAAAAAAAAAAAAAAAAAAAAAAAAAAAAAAAAAAAAAAAGAATCCTAATTGTTTAAGCTGCCACCATAGCTTGTGGTTCATTGGTACTCTTGCTGTGTGTTAATGACTATGAGAAGGCTGAGATTTGTACACAACCTGCAAGCTAAAAAGTTAGCCTCTCAGAGTTCCATAGATACTGGTGGTGACCCAAAACTCCAGGGTCTCGAGAATGACAAAAATACCACGCAACACTTTCCCGTGCAATGATTTACAATCCCAAGTTTATTGAACCTGTTTATTTATTTGTTTTTACAGTGGGTAGTAAGACTCCAGAGAAGTCTATCTATTTCCATCTCCCAAAACTGCTGTCTATGCAAATCTTCTTGAAAAAGTAGGGTGCAACGAGGAAGTCAGTACTGTTGCTCAAAAAAGTTGCAAAAATGGAAAGATACTTATGTGGAATTTTTCTCCTGGCACTATTGTTTTCTATTTTGCTGTGGCATGTTTTGAACCTCATGACATTTTACTCACTATTTGTGTTGTAAATAGTTATTGCTTTTTAAAAAAAATCACTTCAGAGTTGTCATATTACCTACCTTTTGTCCCTCTGTTTTTTTCTATAGATCCAAATTGCTATTTATATTATTTTTCTTTAGCCTGAAAAACCTCCTTTGCATTTTTTGTAGCCTTCTGTCTGATGGCTATGGATTATTTTGGGTTTTGTTTCCTGAAAATATCTATTCTAATTTATTTTGAGAGACATTATATATGCATGTGCCCTCACATGTACAGAATTCTAGGCTGATCTTTTCTTATCTTTATAAAGATCATCCCAGTGTTGTCTGGTTCCCATTGCTTCTAAAAAGAAGTCATTCATAATAGTTATTCTTTCCTTAAGTGCCTTTCGAGATATTTGATTTCTCTTTCATTTTCAGAAGTTCGATTGTTATGTATTTTTATCCAACTTGATGTTTATTTGCCTTCTGGATCTATGATTTTATGGTTTTAAAAAATCAAATTTGGTAAATTTTGATCATTTTTCTTCAAATATTTCTTCTTCATGTATCTTCTTTCTGTCAAGAACTCTAATTAATCAAGTTATAGCATTTGTTGTTGTCTCACAAGTCCTGAGTGTTCTGTTAGGTTTTTAAATGTAGTCTTTGTGCTTTGATTTGGATAATTTTTTATTGATCTGTCCTTAACATACTTTTCTACTGCAGATAGAGTCTATTATCAATTCTAAAATCTTCATTTTAGAAACTATCTTTCAGTTCATTTTAGGTTTTCTATTTTTGCTATTTATATATTGCGATATTTTCCCCCTAATTCATTTATTTGGATCAAATCCATGGCCTTGCATCTGCTAAGCAAGTGTTCTTCCATTAAGGTACCACTCAGTCTTTTCTTAAATTAAAAATGCACTTGTAATAGTTTCAATAAAGTTTTTCTCTAATATAAAGATCGTATTTGAATTTGTGTCTATTGATAGTCATTTGTCGTATGGATCATATTACTGTTTTAAAAATATTTTATAAATTTTGACTGCATGTGAGACCCTGTGACCAAACAGAATAGATCCTGAAACTGATAAATTTATTTTTCTTTTCTTTTCCCCAAGAAATTGCTCTTTTCATTCTTTGATGCCTAGGGTGAGGGGCTTAGGAGTCATGTTTCATTGAAACTTTAGTTGAGCTTTAATCAAATTCTGTTTTCTTCAAATTTCAAATGAGACTAAAGAGATATCTGTGGGTTTTTTCAGCATAATCTTTACTCTTCATCATTCTGTAATAAGATGATTTCTCTTTTTTTCAGAATTGACAGCGTATTCTATTTTAAATAAAGTCTATTCCATTTTAAAAATCTATTATATATGAACTATTAACAAAATCTCCAGGGGTTTCAGAATATCAAATACAAATGCCTACAATATTAGTTTTGACAAAAAAGAAAAATAGATGATATTGGCTTCCATTTATTATTATAAATAATCATGTGTTAGATGTACAGTAATATAATACTAAAGATAGAAAAGATTTAAGTTATACCACTAAGAAAAAAAATCACATATGACCACATTTAAGTGAGTCTGGCTATAGTCTTATAGTTTGAGGGGTGTTTTTTGTTGCTTGTTTTCATTCTTTGAGAGTCTCACTATATATTTCAGATTGGCCTTGAACTCAGCATGTAGCCCAGGCTGGTCTTGAACTTATGCTGAGCCTCCAAAATGCTGGGATTTCAGGGAAGTTCCACCATTGCCTGGCCCTGTACTCTTAGGTTGCTTAGACATATCTTCATGTTTTGTGTATTATGGGGAAAAAATGTGATTACAAAGAAAGTTCTTTTTTTTTTTATGAACAGAACAGATTTATTGAGGGAAAGAAAGCTCCTGTCCAAGAGAGGGACAGGGGTGGGGGCTCGTGGGTTGTTCCCCTTACAAAGAAATTTCTGAAGTGCAAACTATCTGCTTCCCGATGTTATCTCCTGTCATCTTGGATTGGAATGCAGCTCCCATGTTTTCCAATCCATTTATCACAGTTTCCTTGGTCTTTAGCTTTCCTTCTTTAAACCACTGACGCAGCTGTAGAATGCCAGGTTCAGATTTATCCTTATGATTTAATACCATAAATCTCTTCTGCATGACGTTTCGGGCCTTCTGGATGGTCTTTACAGTGGGCAGCAGCAGGGGAGGTTAAGGCACATCTTTGTTGCACTGAGAAATTTGACCACGCAGGATGATGTGGCTGTTTTGATTCATCTGACTTATCACTGTATCACTGATGCCACCGCCAACATTGTCAAAGTAAGCATCTACTCCAGCTGGGCATGATACTTGAAGCTGTTCTGCCACTTTCCTTTTCTTATAATTAACTGCAGCATCAAAGCCCAGTTCGGAAGTCAAAAAGAGCCATTTCTCGTGTGTTCCGCGTATCCCCACTACTCTGGAACAGCCCACCAATTGGCCACGGGTCCACAGGCACCTGCTGCTCCACTGACAACCATTGTCTGGTTATACCCGGCAATTATATGACTTTTTTCCTGTATCCCAATCAAAGAAGTCAAACCAGGCATCCCTATAGCACCAAGAAAATACAAAAGGTGTCCATCCACAAGTGTGGGTCTACCTCGTCAAGGCTGTTTCCATCCAGAATAGCTCTGGTTTGCCGAGGGCAATAGAAGGAGTCACCTTTCGTCAAATTAGTATGCCTGCTTTCTTCTACAACTCCAAGACCGCCACCACGGGCCACCTGGGACAGCTGCCAAGGTGCTAGGTAATCAGCGCCTGTGTCGTCGTTCATCTTACAACGCATGTAAGGATCCACAGGAAGATAAAGCATTCTAACTTGAACTTGCCCTTCATTGATATTATCTGGCAAAGCGACTTCTTCCATTCGGAAATTCTCTGCCACTGGATTGCCATTCTTTTCCAGGTCGGGAATTCGATACCACCCTTCGTACAATCATCACTTTGTGCAGTGGTCCCACAAGATTCTGTATAAAATAACACCACACGAGCTCAACCCAGCTTCGGCGCTGCAGCAGAAGCGTCGGGGGCTCAGCGGCCACCAGCCCCCCGCTCGCTTCACCTTCTCGAGGTCGCGGGTGAAGAGATCTTGTGCGATTTGACGGGAACGAGGGGCATCCAGGCCACGCGACAACGTGGCCCTCCCCGCCGGGATGATCTCTTTAATCTTGTCTTGATTTGGCCTTTATTGGATTGCACTGCAGTTTTAGTTATTTTGGCTCACACCTGAATTCAACCTCAGAATGTCCTTGGAGTACAGGTATTGTGAGGCCGCAACGCTGAAAACATGGTTTTTCTAATCTTTTTACTGTGTTTGCTAAATTATTAATTAACACAATTACTATAGGAAAGGATTGATAAATTGAAAATATTTTTTTGCATTAGGAGATCATCCAGATTCTAATGCATTACTGTCATTACAATTTCACTGGCTTCTCCTTGTTCTTGAAAAGTTCGATCCTCTCTTTGTTCTATGAGGCTTAATCACTCCCCACCTGGCTGTAGAGGGGTCTATCATGTTCAAGATTTATTCCGTGGAATGACTCATTGAATTTTCTAGCTTTAATATAACTAAAACTCTTAAGTTAACTTGTTTTCCTATTGTTTCCATGGAAAGCTTAGTGTTTCAAATTGTAAGCTGAAAGTGGACCTCCTTGAGGGTAAAGATATAGGTGACATGTTTAAAGTACAACGTTTGGTACATTTTGTCTTTTTATAATTTTTATTATTTTTTTCTCTCCTGGGTCTTTATATATTTTTTCCACACAATTGAAATGTTTTCAAGCTTGTGAATCATATTCCCTACCACAATGTAATTTCTATAAGAATATTTCATCATCACTACTTTTCCTCCTGAGCGACAATAATTTTAGGTAGGCACATGCTCAGTGCTTAGTTATGGTTGATGAGGAGAAATGAATGAAGAGACTTAATGGATTAAAAATAAGTACGGGTTTTGATCAGCAATTAAGTCTTTGCTGTGTTGCTTACTAATTGTGTAATCCTTGTAAAATACCATTTCAAATGCATTTTTTCTCACCTATAAACTAAGAAGAGCATAGTCACTTTGTGATACTTAAGGCAATGTATTTAGATACACTATAAGACACAGAATAACTGGGCTTATAGGGCTAAGTTAAGAAATGGGAATATTATGGTTGATCCAATGCCAGTCAAGATGATGGTTTATAGTGACTGATAAAACTTACGTCCTAGTGGTAATAGTTAGGCTTACTATCTTTAGCAAGATGGTCAGTGGCTTCTACTGATCAGAATACCTCCTGCATTGTGTTCCATCTATATTAAGCATAAACTTTAAAAACAAAGTGAAAACTGGAGCACAACCAGAAGAGACTTAGGTGAGCAGTTTAGATACTATCAAGTGTCTTCAGTGGAGTAGTTTTCTATCTGGTGATGAGCGATGATTTGAGTGGAGAGCAGTACACGAGGACACGATTAGTTAGCTAATATCTGGGGAACTGTCCCACCAATAGTCAAGATGGAGGAAACTTGTGCTTGGTTTTAGAGCAAATGATCAGGGCTGGCTGGTGTTATGCACAGGGACATACATTTTGTGTTACTATAGAAAAAGTCTGTCTTCACAGGAGGAGTACCTTAGTAAGAGAGGCTCTTTCATTTTACATGAGTCACTCAGGTGCCTGAGTGACCACTTGTTGACATGTTGGAGCAGGGCTTTTACAGGGAATAGGCCAAGTGACCTTGACAGCCCCTTCCAACTCCAAGTCTCTGTGATTTCATGACTCACAGATTGGAAGCCACTAAATAATACCAGATGGTAATTATTGAGAGATGATTATTACTTAGCCTGGGAAGGGTTCCTAGAAGATTAAAAAAAAAAATTGGAAAAAGATTGACTCTGCTGGAGGTTGGGATTTGTAAATAACCCAGTAAGAATTCATGTTGATAAAGAAAAAGACTGTCTGGATTTTAGGTGGCTGTGCATAGTAAGTAGCCCCCTGCCAGCCATGATTTGAGATGTGTTGAGCTGGAATAACATAAAATGAAATCTCTGTCCTATATCTCCTGTTACCTGTGTTTCTACCATTAGAAATTTCTTTTAAAACTTTACTACATTTAATCTACCAATGTTTACTGATTCAAATGAATTAAACCAGTTGCTAAAAACTTTGTAATTGGTAGAGTGAACTGTTTTTCAAGTAAGATTTTAAATTTATTTATTTATTTATTTTTGGTGGAACCAGGGATTGAACTCAGGCCCTTGTGCTTGCCAGGGAAGTGCATATTCTACTGAGCCATCCCCCCAGGCCCAAGATTTTAAATTTATTTGTTTATATTTATTTTTTAATGTGTTTGGTACAGGGTCTCCCTGCAAAGCTTGAATTCACAGTGATCCTCCTGTTTTCAGCTTCTGGGATTACAGGGGTGCACCACCAAGCCTGGTCTTGGTGGTCAGCCTTATGTGCCGAGGGGCAGGGCTGGCATGGCATGTGGTGCCAAGGATCGAACCCCAGTGCCTCAAATAACATATTATATGGGACACACGATATACATTTAATTTTTTGTGTGTGTGTTCTGGATGAAATGGGTGCCAGAACACTATTTGCTTTCTCTACCTCCACTTTCTCTAAACTTTTCTCCCCAAAGAATCTCCTAGAGATCCTCTACTAAAAAGTTGGGTTCTGGAGAAAAATCCTTAGAGACAATACATAAAACCAGGGTCAGCTTTCAAGGACCAAGACAACCCACGTTGTCTGCCTTGAAGGGAAGAAATGAGGAAAAGATCAAAATGCAAATGTTTTTCATCTCACCTCAATGATACTGAGATTCCAAACTTCTTGTATAAAGATTAGCATTTTCTTCAAAGTTTATGTACTGTCTGGAATTGGATCAGCTCATTCCAAATTAATCATATCCAGCTACTAGTAGATACCTTCAAGGCAGAACATTGAATATTAATACATGGATCAGATTCCAGAAGAGAACTGCTAACATTTGCAAATTAGAATCATCTAGGAAGAGTATTTACAGAGGCACTCTCCACAAAGGAAGGAATACTACAGCATCTGTCCTGGATTTAGTGGCAGCAGATTATCAACCTTGAAATCTGAAAGAAATCAAGAGAAGGAGAAATTTCTGTTACCCCAAAAAGAGACATAATTTCCTAAGAAACATGTGGTTACTTTTGTTCAGGAACAATGATGACTCAGCAAAAATGGAGCCACTGTAGTCAATACCCTTACTCTTTTCTTCTCTATTTCTGTTTTTGTTTTTTGTATTTAGGACAGGGTCTACAGGGTCCCACTACATAGATCAGACTTGTAATGGTTCTCCAGTTTTCAGCCTCCCAAGTGCTGGGATTACAGCTGTGCACCACCATTCTGGGTCTCAATAGCCTCTCAGTGCACCCCAGGGGTGGGGCTGGCATGGCACACCAGGGATTGGACCACATTTCTCTACTCTGGCTAAGCAGGCACTTTAGTCTGCTGAACTATCAGGCTGGCCCTTCCTCCAGGTTCTTATTAAGGAAATAAGGAATGGATAATTCCAACTGGAATCCAGAGGGGAAGAAAAGGCCTATGTAGTGATCATATTGGGCAGGAAGGAAGGTGAAGAAAAATTTAGAGAATTTGGGGAAACTGGTAGCCTTCAGCATAATAAAAACATTTGGCAAATAAAATCTGCCAACCAAATACATTTGGGATGCTTCTGAATGCAATAATACAAAAGGGAAAACTATTATTTCTCATTCTTCTAAATCTTTCAGCAAAGATTCAGATTGGAATTGTTGATCCAGTGGGGTTATGGGGTAGTGGGGTTCATATCTATGACCTTACTGGAACTTGAAAATATCACTTTCTTTTTTCTTGGTGTCAACAGAGCCTCACAGCCACTAATTCCATTGACTACATACTTATTGTTTCCCCAGTCTCAAATGCCAGAGTTACCACTCATGGTAGTGCATCTCCTTCCATTGCTCTCCTATGGATCTATGATAAATGAAAGTCTTAATGATTGTAAAACTAAAGCATTTCAGGGCTACTAATAGTTTAGTTAAATCATATATATTCTTTATGTATAGGATATATTTTATATTATGTACACATGTGCATATATATATATATATTATATTCACTTACTCAAAAAATACTTAGCTATAGACTAAAAAAGCAAGTTAGAAAGTCCTATTACTATTAAGGAGATCAAAACCATGGCTTAATGTCTTCTCATAAAGAGAGCATCAACTAGACATATTTTTGTATTTTAGGGAAGGGTTTACAGGGTGCTCAGGGTCTCACTACTAGATCAGACTTGCAGTGATCCACCTGTTTATAGCCTCCTAAGTGCTGGGATTACAGGTGTGCACCACCATGCTCAGTCTCAATTGCCATCTCAGTGCACCCCAGGGCCAGGCTGGCATGGTAGGCCCCAGGGTTGAACCCCAGGCCCCTGTATCTGCTTGCAAGTGTTTAATCCACTGAACTATTTGGCTGGCCCCAACTAGACATATTTAAAAAACAATTTTAGGAATCTATAAATAATGAATCATTCACATGATTTGTTAATGTACTCATCTGTAAAATTGTTGGTATAAATTATTAATATCATCCTTTTGTTTTGTTTTGTTAATTGACATTTTTAGGCATGGAGGACTCCCATGTAGTTACAAGAAATTACAGAGTTCTACTATAGTCACCATATGTGTAAAAAAAGAAAAGATCAGATATAGAATGTAAGAAACAACCTTTGATGTAGGGCTAATATATCAAAGCTATATACATAGTTTCTTACAGTGAAAACATGCATAAAACTATAGTATGAAGTCATAAGTCATATATTAACATTGATACCATCAAGGTACAGAATACAGTAATGTCATCATCACAAAGATGACTTCTTTTTTTTTTTTTTTTTTTTTTTTTTTTTTTTTACAAAGATGACTTCTGTTATTCTTCTACAACCACAACTATGTTTCTCCCAGTTCTCAGATCTTGGATTACTGGCATCCACTAATCTATTCTATTCTCCAAGTCTCTTACCTTGCCATTTCAGAAATGTTAAGCAAATAGAGCCCCGCAGTATGATAACTTTTGGTTTTAGTTTTTCAGTCCATCAGTTCTCTGAAGATCCTCTTAAGTTGTAGGTGTCCACAGTTCATCTCATTTTAATACTTCATAGTATACATGTTCAATGGTTTGCTTACCAGTGTCCCTGTCGGAGGAAATCTTGCCGTTTGTTTCCAGTTTGGGGATGTTATTAAGAAAGCCATTTTAAATATTGACAATCAGGTTTTTAGTTGTTATTTATTCATTTCCTTTTATTGAATACCTGGGACTGTGACTGCTGAAATGGATGATAACCTTGTATTTTCACTTTGTAACAGCAAATGACTAATGCCATTATTCTTTCTTCAGTTCATTAGTTTTTCAGCTATCTTCTTAATTCTGCTGTTGAGTCTGCCCACCCAGTTTTCTATTTTAATCATTATTTTAAGTTCTAAAACTGCTATGACATTTTTCTTAATATTTCCTATTGCATTACAGACATTTCACTATTTCTTCCTTTTGAAGCAACTTTGTACTTCCTTATTAATCACTTTTATGGTAGATGTTTGAAATTCTTTGTAAGATGGTTTGAACTTTGCTGCCCCTCACAACTTTTGAAATACAGTATTTTAATTTTTATTTAGCTATAAACAAGCTTTCTTCATGATTTTCTCTTTATAAATTTCTTTTACAAATCCCCAAATATGTAGGTTACTTTTTCTTTTCCTTCTCCTCTTTTTTTTTTTTTTTTTTCAAAGTATGAGGGGTTGAACTAAGAGCCTTGTGCATGCTGAGCAAGGTACTAAGATGTTGTACTTTTAACTCTTTATTTATTTTGAGACAGGATCTTGCAGGTTACCCCCAAACTTGGGAACTTCCTGTGTTGGCCTCCTAATTGGGATTATGTGTGTGCACCACCATATAATTTATAATTTATACACCAAGACATAGATTTTTGCTATAAGTACAGGTATAACATATGAGATCACTGAGTCAACCAATATTTTTATCCCAGCCATGGTATCATGAAAAAGAATCAGAAATGGATAACGATGTACTTTTATAGCTATGTCCTAGAGCTATTTGAAATCTTGAGCTCTTAGTCATGGATCACCTGCCTAGATCCAGACATCCCATGAAACCTCACTTTGATCCCCTAGATTGCTGATATTATGCTAATTAAGTCATATAAATGTGGCATGATCAGTGTGGCTTGATAAGAAGTAAGTGCTCCAGAGAATGGACAACATACCTTATAAGGATTTGAGGACCTGCTGCATGAGTTACAAGTATCAAAATTTGCTTTCAGGAGAATGAAAACTGTATGAGGATTTATTCATATTTAAAGTTCCTTGGTCTGTTTCTGCAGTAGATAATGAAGTTGAAATAAGTTAAAAGAACATCATTGTTATATTTCTGCCCATTTTATTGTTTATCCTGTGTGTGGATTTGTTCACAAAGGTGAAATTCTAAAGCCCTGCTTCAGATCACAGAATATATTGCTATATGAAATACAAGAAAAGAATGCAGTAAATAGCCCATTTGGGTGAATGGTTAATGTCTTAGTTACTTTTTCTTTGCTAGAACAAAACTCTTGATAGTCACAAGTAAAATGAGGAGAAGTTTATTTCACCTGAAGGCTGTAGAGGCTTAGGTCCATAGTTAGCTGGCTCCAAGGTGGGGAGACAAGGTAGAGTGGCACTGGAGAAGAGAAAGGGTCTGAGGCAGAGTGGGCAGAAAACAGCAAGCAGCAGCAGTGGGCCTATCTTTCCACTTTATGAAAGAGGCATTTTGGAAATGTTCATCCTTTTTGTCCTTCTGCCTATGTGAGGACACATCAAACTGAACAAGATCTGTCTCTACCAGCATGTGTAGATCCTCATTAATCTCGACAAGAGCCTTTCTATTTATTTGCACTTGGAATCTGGATAAATTTTTCTGTTCACTTAGATGGGGTTTATAAGCTTGCTAGCTTTAGACCCTTTTCACACTTGCTCCACTGCCTCATACTGCATGAGGCAGAAATCTACTTCTCAGCCTGTACTGATAATGTCAGCTGACTGCTGCAGGTATAACTTTGGAGAATTTTCTGGCTTGCTATTTTGGAAGACCCTTGAGTATCAAGCATAGGATATATTATAATCTACTTGGTCAGAATAAATGCTGGTGTGAGATTTTTTTTTGTTGGTAAGAAAGGTTTTCCTAAATAGTCTAATATCTTAAAAGCAAAATTATATTTTTCCTAGTCTGAAAGAATTTCACATTTGATGAGAATGTAAAGAATTGCCCTCAATCCAGTCCTTGGGAAGTGTATTTATCAGCTTTTCAGTTGCTGAACACAGTATCTGATACTGCTTAAAGGAGCAATGTTTTAATGTAACTCAGATTGGGAAGACTCAGCCCACAGCCAGCTGGCTGCAAAGCCAGAACATCAGAGTAGAGAATGTGGCAGAACAACGCTGCTTCATTGATAGTGGTCAGGGAGCAGAGGAGAGGAACAATGCTGGAGAACAGCAGGCAGGGACCATCTCGAGTGTTCGTGGCTATGCTCTGTGACCCACCCAGACACTCCAAAGTATGCCCTATAATCTGCTAGTGGCGGTGGGGCACACATCCTTTTTTAATCCAGTGAAGTTGACATATCATTAACTGTTATGCAGGGAAAACAGAGGAGTAGTAGGGTTTTCTGTGGCTGATTTACTTATTTGTCTCTCCTAATTCCATCCATAGCTACTTATTATCTTGTCCCATATGTTATTACCCAAACCAAGGAAGAGATTTGTTACTGTCACACGTCTTCCATTCCTTTATTGTCTACCCAGGACTCATAATATGGGTAGTATAAGAGAAAATGCAATATAGTTTATACATGGTTGAAAATTCAGGGCCTGTCTCTGTAAAATTTCCATTTTAAAATGTGTGCTTTTTGATCTAAACACAAAAACAAAAGAAAAGCAAGTGGTACTGAAAGCACAGTCCAGGAGGAAGATCAGGCTCCTACACAATTTCAATGTCATAAGCAAGAGGGCCTCCAATGGAAAACCCCAGATAAAAAGACACCTTTTCTATGCTTCTGCCACTTCTAAGTTGGCCTAAGAAAGCAGGTGTGATGGGAATTACGATTTTTTCAGTGATTCCATACTCTATGAATAAATTATTGTTTTCAGCTCGTCCCTGTAAACGAAGCAAAAGTTCTTGGACTTTTTTCTCCTTCCATACTTCTCCACTTTGCCACAAGGAATTAATATCAGACATCTTTCCAAAGCATTGATCAATCTTTCCTTTGTGGACAAGTCTGTTCATATTGGTACCTTTTCCAAGAAACAAATGTGCAATCGGTTGCTTTGTACGATGCATGTGCTTATATTGCCCCTTGAAAGCCTTTTGCAGTGAATGAGCATATTTTTCCATTTGTTTAGAATCTTGATCTAGTTGTTGGTTTTCTGGCCAGAATAAGAGTGAAGCTAGGAAATAAGGTTCTGAAAATCTGTAGGTCAGTCCTACTTGTTGTAAGATATCTCGAAGCTGTTCTTTCAGTTTTTTAACTGGCTTCACTAATTTGGAGGTAGGCTTAATGCATGAGAGAATGATATTGGCCAAGATGAAATTTTCCTTTTCCCTTAGCTGCATTCTAACAATGCGTTGTTCAAAAAGAAAAATGTATGTGTTCACTATGTTTTCCATGTCGCTTACCATATTTTCTTGACTTTTGATGAGATATTCCAAAAGCCCAGAAAACTTGTCTGCTTTGAAGGCTTCTAGGCTTTTCCGATTACTTTCTACTTGAAGTGGCAAACTGAGCTTTGAGTTGGGATCTCTGTTCTGTGATTCTTCTGAGAGACCAAATATATCTATATATTTTTTAAAACATGCAGCAACCTTTTTTCGAGTCTTGGCCTCTTCATTTTGCTTAATGTTGTTCCTGGGTTTTAGAAGGACAAAATAATCATCAAAAAAATCAAAGCAGTTTTTTAAAGAAGATTGCAAAGTAGTAAGATAAGGAATAAATTTCATGAGGGCCTTCTTAAATTCATTTAGATCCCCTGGAATATCACTATTTCCTGATATAAAGTTGATCATAGCTCTTCTAGATAGCTCGTTTTGTTTGTCAAAAAAAGGAATCATCTGCAGAATCTGGATTGCGTAGAGCCCCACTTCTATCTCCCCGTGGTAGCCAGATATGTTGTAAGTGTCGTACTTTCTTTTGGACTTCTGACCCAATCTTTCCTTCACTTCATACTGTCTATCTTCACTTTGTCGTTGACATTCTTTGAATGCATCTGAGGCATGCTTTGCCAAATCCAAAAGATTGGTTAAGTCATCAACTGAAATGTCCCTGCTTCTTTCAGTATCTTCTATCCACCATCTTATTTTACTTTTGTATACTTGACCTAGTGTGTCTGAGATATAAGAATTGTCAGGTTCTATCTTTTTTGCTTCTTTTGCCCAACAAAGAGCATTGCTGAAGTCTTTCTCTCTGATGCAGAAATGTCTTGCCAAGGCTTGGCAAATGAATGCATTTGGTTTGAACCTCTCGATACCTTGGCATAGCACATCTTTAACCGCCTCGTTTCCTTCATCTTCATGTAATGCTTCAATGAGTGGAGAAAACCAGGTTCCTGTTTCACCTTCATGTTCATTCCGCTGTCTTATGAGCAGTAGTGTCTCCATATCTTGGAAGAATTTGCTTCTTCCTAAGCCAGTATCATAGAACAAATTTTCCGTTAGCATATCCATCATAATTTGACTTTTGTCCAAGTTGTAGCTTTTCTTCAGTTCTTCCAGGGAGAGCATCGCAATCAAAGGGTGAATGATGCGCACTCCACAGTAGGTTCCACATTCCACCACTTCTGTTTTTATTAGGATTGTTGAGTAGGTGCCCATCTTGTCTTCAAGCTTTTCTGCTCCCCAGAAGGCTTTCTTGTTTGCAATTCCTAAGTACTTCTCACACTGTGACAGGGAAATGGTGGTACCAGGCACATAGGAATTAAGAAGAGCCAGAAAAGAAAAGAGCTTTGCTTCCTTGGTGGACTTATTCTGCCCTTTCAGAATGTTCGTGACCACGTCTTCAATGTACTTTTTGTTAAAATTTGTTTTCATGATCATAAAGGAATAAAAATCTTCAAAGTTCTTATGCTGTGTTTTAATTTCTTTTAATTTAAGCTCAAAAGCTATCTGTTCTTTGCGAGACAATTTTTGTTTTAGGGCAATACTATCTGGGATCTTTGCACTTATTTCAGGATTTTGTGATCTTGTGCAATTTAGGATGATCACTAGAGGTTTTTCATATCGAATGTATTTTTGAGCTACAGCCTTATGAATGGCACTCTGCAGAAGGTAGACATTATCTTGTTCTTCAAAATCATCAACGAGGAGCAGTACAGGTAAGTATTCTTGGTGGTTTGTTGTTGCCCCATAAGTGATTAAATCAACCACCTGCTCTCCAATTTCAGAAAAATCCAGCGTTTTGTTTTTCAGTACAGCACATCTGAATTTCTTCCTTAGTTCCCAGAGAATGTGCATGGCCAGGGTAGTCCCCCCACAGCCTGGATGATGGTACAAATGAATAATTTTGGCACATGTTGGTTTAGATGATTCTGCAGAGCTTTGAATCATTTCCTCCAGTTTCTCATATTTGTCTCTTTTGACAAAAGGTGAAGAATAGTATTCAGAAAAGTAGAAGTTCCACCATGATACTTTGCCACCTCGATAGAAGTCTTCCTCTTTTGATGCCTTGAACTCCAGTAATTTATTTTGGTCTTTGTGTAATAGTGTATCTTCACATTCATTCACGCAGAGAATTTCCAGAGCAGTCATATCTTCTTCCTTTTTCAGAAGGACAGTAGATGAACAAATAGATGGCAAAAGTCTCTCTGAAGACTGAGTTACAGATTTTAGCTTAAGGATAGTGCCATTTATCTGTTCAAGATTTAAAGCAGAAATACACTTTTCTGATAGTTCATCTTGTTTATTTGTTAATCGTGCTTCAAGTAAGTCTCTCCACCCCTGACATATGTTTGATTGTACACAAATACACAATATATTTTCCATTCCTTTGAGATCTTGATAGAAGGCACAGAAAGTCTCAATGAGGGGGTCCCTGGGATCATCCACAGAGGACAGCAATAAAAATACCACCAAAAACTTCCCTCTAGGCATTATGTCTTCATGTGTAAGAAATGAAATTAGTTTCCTGACTTCAGAAGCTCTTTCTTTTTGCCAGGAAACTGGATCTAATGGTTCATATTTTTCACTGTCAAGGTCTGACCTGCCATTGCAGAAAATCCAGCTGGGTTTCTGGTAAAGTTTCAGACTAGAAATTTTCTCACTTGTTGTGGTTTTCTCTTCTACAAATTGATTTGGAGAGTATAGGCTTGCTGCTCGGCTTTCTTTGAAAGCTTTGAGAACTCCTTTTGTCTTTGATTCAGAATCAAACTCTAATACAGCAAACCATTTGATTTCCTTTAGGAAATCTAAGTGTACTGTTTGATCTGGATGGCATTTGTTTGTCACAAGAATGTACCAATCATAGTATGAATTATCTAATAAATCTTGATTTCCTGTCAACAGGGTGACCAGCTTTGATCCCTCACTATTGTTTTTATTTGCTTTTTGTTTGCATTTTTCTTCTGCTTCTTTCCTAGCTGTGGCCACTTCTTTTAAATCTATTTGGAAAGTTTTAAGCTCAACTTGATTTTTTATGATGTTCTTAGTGTTGGGCCCATCTCGTACAAAGAGTGAGTATTTTGAACTTGGTTGCCATGTTTTGTTGCTGTAGTTTTGCATTTTGACCTGGAAATAGTCATATTTACATTCAGAGTATTGGGGAATAACATCCACCTCAACAACGAATCTGTCAGATACAGTACTATTTGGCAGCAAAACTTCCACAAACCTTGGCTCTCGGATGCATTTCTTTGCTTGTTGGACCCGATGCGCTTCAAAGTACTCATGGATCATGCAGTTGAAGTGGTTGATTAAGCCTTCTTTGGTAACACTGGTGACTTTCACGCCAACAATTTCTCCATGGGGTTTGTCTTTAACTCCAAAATGAATAGTGCCATTGGTACGCGAATTCATGCACGCTGAAGCAAAACGGAAAACCTCATTGCTGAATTTCATCTTAATATCCTCCTCTGTGCCTGTTTCTGTATTTGTCAGGGCTTTGAATTCATGTACTGGATCAATAAGATTTTGTGGTCCCGTTTCTGGCTGCAGAATGAAATGCAATTTATAACGATATGGATCGCTGAATGTGTTAAAAGGATAGGGGGTACATGTGGGTTGTATCACACCATCTGGTTGATTATCCATGAGCTCATTGTTTAGTGGTTCAGACTTTTTTGCCATATTTGAGATCTCTTTGTCTATCTGTTTTTGCTTTGAATTCTTTCTGTCTTCCTTTTGCTTTTTAGAAACATTTTTACTGCTTTTCACCCCGCTGGATGTCTCAATAGGATTTTCAGAAGATTTTTCCTGTAATTCTTTGAATAGACCCACTATTTGGATAGCAGGGCCTTGTGTTATGCCCATATCAACAAGATGGCTTTTATTTAGCCATCTCAAGGTTGCTCCACTCACGTCTTGGGCAACTAAAATTTCCCTGTGTTTTTTGTCAATCTTATGACTCTCCAACCATCTGTTTACATCTTCTTTTGTCCAGTCTTCTGTGTTCTCTGGAAGGTTTAGTTGCCCTGCCATTGTGATACCTGAATAGAGAGAAAGAAAAAAAAAGATTTGGTATTTTGCAATTAAAATTTTTTGCAGTGGGTTTATATGCATGTGATACAAAACTTGAAAAGTTCCTATTACTAGGTTCTTGTATACTGTCCTATAGAAACATTTCAGATACAAATAGATGAGCACTTTTATCTCACATGAATGATAGAATACCATGTACAATTCTCTTTACCTTGCTTTTTTCACAAAGTATATGTTGGACTGCTTCCAGGGAGTATATTAAGAGGTGTTTCTTCCTTCTTTGTGGCTGCTTGCTATAATATATTTTTTTCTGTATTATTCAGAATATTCAATTCTGCTCTGGAAAGTAGGAAAAAAGAATACATGAAACTATAGAAGCAAGTAATTTGTGACACATGTTAGGATAAACATAAATGAACTAAACAGAGTAGATAACTATAAATGTAATTGCAAAGGAAAAGAAGGACCAAATACATATTAAATATTCATGAGATACACCTGAAAGGTTTAATATATCTGAGGTATCATTAATTGAGTCACTCACTGGCAAAACCATTTTGATCCTTTGTATCCTCTACTCAATAAGCATAAATAAAAACAAAAATATCAGGCTAACTAATGACTTACAGCTGTGGTCAAGCAAACTAACCCCTCTGGATCTTTTTGAGTAGAATAAATATCTTTTCTATCTGTTGAACCTCTTTGCATAAACTTCAGTTCTGAGCATATAGGTGAAGGTAAGTTTTCTATACCTTCAGCAACTGGAAAATAACACTACTCTATCATAATAAGTTATGTGTGAAGAAATAGATCACACAGGCTCCAAACCCTCCACTGCAACAAGAAAAATGATTAGGGAAGTTGCAAATTTTTATATGTAATTTTCTATAATACCAAGTATGGATCCCAAGGATACTCTACCACTGAGCTACATTCTCCTCCCCTCAGCTCTTTTTTATTTTAGTAGTTTTTATTTTGAGACAGGGTCTCATTAAGTTGCCTATTTTCTGTATTTCCTCAAATTTATGACCATCCTTCTTCAGTCTCCTGAGTAGCTGGGATTATATGTATGTGTGTGTCATTATGCCCAGGTAGAACCTTGAATTTAGAGCTGTTCTCTCTCTTCTCTCTCTTTCTCTCTCATGTTTTAGGGAAGGGTGTATAGGGTGTTCAGGAACTCACTGCTAGATTGGACTCGTGTTCCGCCTGTTTACAGCCTCTCAAGTGCTGAGATTACAGGTGTGCGCCACCACACCTGTCTCGATTGTGGTCTCAGTGCTCCCCAGGGGTGGTGCTGGCACAGCAGGCCTGGGGATTGAACTTCTGGCCTCTGCATCTGCCTCAGCAGGTGCTTTAATGCACTGAGCTATTTGGCCAGCCCAGTCCCAAAATTTTTAACTATCAAGGACAAACTCAAACCCCAGTGAGGTAACACTACATACCTCCCAGAGTAGCTAAAATTAAAAACTGGTAACATCCAGTGCTGGTGAAGGTGAAATTGCTCATGGAAATATAAATTGTTTCCACTACCTTGAGAAATGACTTGACAATTTTTTTAAAGTTAAATATGTAACTATCGTATGGCTCAGCAATTCTAATGAAGAGATTGAAGTGCTGATGTGAAAGAAGTCATTACACAGAAAATATATTGTAGGATTGTATTTATATGAAGTTTAAGAACTGGCAAAGTTAACTATGGAAGTCAGAACATTGGTTACATGTTTGCTGGCAGGGATGGATGTAGTGGTATATACCTGTAATTCCAGAACTTGGGAGGCTGAGGTAGGAGGATCACCATGAGTTCGAGGCCAATCTTGGCTGTATAAGTCAGTTCAAGGCTGACCTGCACTATATAGAGAGACCCTGTCTCAAAACAAACAAATAAACAAACAATTTTAGAAATTCTGGCTAGGAGATGTTTTCCAGGAAAGAGCACAGGATCTTTACACAAAGGACATAACACTGGGTTATGCCCAATGAGCATAACAATTCATCTGATAATTTTCTATTATAAATTTATCCTTTAGCGTAATAGTAGCTAGCTTAGCAGCTGCACCTGGGGGATACAGGCAACAAGCTTTGTGTTTAGCCACTTGATATGACAAATGGCCAGATATGTGCACATGTGCAAATTTGTCAAACTGGGATTATTACCCTTATACGTTATATCTAACACGTTATGTGCACCTGGGTCTCATAGGAGGTAAATCACCCACACTTCTGTTGTGTAAGGGTGTAGTTTTTCATGACAGAATGTTTATGTGCTTGGGAAAAGCAAAACTCCACCTGTGCATTCCACTTGGCAGGTGAACTGCAAGGTAAGCACAGAAATTCCAAGCAGCAACAAATGAGTCTTACCCATGAAAAGCTCATTGCTAAATTTCTGTGCATTTGTGATTTCTTTTTTTAAAAATTATTTTGATTTTTCTAATAGTAGTAGCCTAATTCAGCACAATGGCACGTGAAAAACTAGATTTTAAGTTTTGCAGGAGGTCAAAAGTGAATCATCAGGTTACTCATGCATGACTAATGATGACGATAATGACTTCGGCATTGGCTATGGGAATCAAAGTTTGTGAGAATGAAATGGATCAAGAATCAACTGATCAAAGCAGACAGAGGATGCAGACCTCCTTGATTCAGATGAGGGAGAAAGCAGCAATGTGAGTCCATATTTGATTAGGCAAAATGGTCACTCAATCAAATGGAATGATAGAATGTGGTACTCCACCCCGCACCCTCTCACCCCCTGTATTGGGGATTAAACTCAGGACTTTGCCATGCAAGACCATACACTGCTGAGCTACCTCCTCAGCTCTGGAATGATCCATTGTTAGAACTAGGTCAGAAGTACAGTGAGGGGCTTGGCAAGAGTGGAAAGTATTGGACAGCATGCCAGCACTACCACCCAGCAAGATGCGACAAGATGTTGTGAAATACACGGATGCTGAAATACAAATAAAACGTTCTGTAGGGACAAATAGCCATTCTCAAGAAGGTATTTATCATGCCGCCCCACTAGCTGAACCGAAAGTGTACATAGATCTGCTGTACCTAGTAGGGGCTTCTTATGGTCATCACAAGTATAAAAGACTGAAGGGAAAAATGATGGGGATGGCCTTCAGTTTGTAAAATATCCATGACTTTGAGGAGATTTGATTTTCTTCAAAATTTCCTGAGGTTTTATGACACAACCACCCACAAAGAAAGGAAAAAAACTGAAAACCTGGCTGTTATCTACACAATGTTTAAGAGATTTGTGAGTAATTGGCAAACAATTTACATACTATCTCAATACATGCCTGTTGATGAATATCTTGAAACATTCTGTTGTCACTGTAAATTCAGGCAGTATATTTTTAAAAAACCTTCAAAACATGTCCTTGTAGATGTAAAGACTCATTATTCTTTCTTTTTAATTTTTATTTATATTTATTTATTTAGTATTTAGTACAGGGTCTACAGGGTCTCACTACACAGATTGGACTTGTAGTGATCCTTCCTGTTTTTCAGCATCCCTAGCACTGGGATTACAGGTGTGCACTACCATGCCCAATCTTATGGACAGTCTTAGCATGCCCTGGGGGCAGGACTGGTACGGCATACCAGGGATTGAACCCCATCCCCTGCGTCTGCCTAAGCAGGTACTTTATTCTGCCTAGCTATCTGACCAGCCCAAGATGCATTATGCTTTCAGTTTAGAAATTTATCCTGGAACTCAGTCATCAGGTCCTTATTCATATAATGAATAAACCAAATAATGTTGTAGACAGACTTGTTGCTCCAACTTTCAGACTAATTGGAATGTAACACTGAACACTGGTTTATCAGTTTCTGATTGATGTTACATTTGCTGAGAGACCATAACTTGATCAGCCTAGGAACTGTACCCAGGAACAAAGCAGAACTTCCAAATGAAATGTTGCAATTTCAAAACAGACTTGTATAGAGCAATCTTTGGATTTCAGAAAGATAGTAACATTGGCCTCATGTATGGCAAAGATAATCAAACTGGTGCGGTTGGTGTCAGCATTCATTATGATGGAAGTACTGATAGATAAACCTCAACAAAATAGAAACCTGAGATGTAAACTTTCTACAACAAAACCAAAGGTTGAGTAGATGTTGTTCAGTCTTACAGCAACTATGATGTCACTCAAACCACAAAGCATTGGCCAACGGCTATGTTTTACTCAATCCTAAATATGTGCTACATACTGTGATAGCTTAAAAAAATAACAAATAAAAAACGTCACAGAGAAATTTTCTTAGAGGATTGGTACTGGAACTCAACAGATGATTTATAGTAGAAGAAAAACAAAATATTTCTGGGCATCAAATTACAGTAAAATTGTAGAGCACCCTGGTGAGCTGACAGGTGAGCCAGCAGGCTCAGTGTCACAAAGAACTACCATGACAACTGGAAAACAGAATCGACTGTTCCTTACAAAAAAGGGCAGGAAAGTAAAACACATGTGCAATTAGTGCAAACAATCCTTGCATACGGAATGTGCAGTTTTTATGTGTAGACTGTCTTGGATGTGACAGTTGAAGAAAAGCTTCTTCTTTTTTCTTTCTTTTGTTTCTGAGATCATGTCTCACTATGCAGTTCAGGCTGGCCACGAACTCACTTTGTAGCTTGGGCTGGCTTTACAGCTCACAACTACTGTCTTTCCTCTACCTCTCAAGTGCTGCTTTTATAGACATATGCCTATACACTCAGCACCAGCAAAGCTTAGTTCTATGGCAGGCTTTTGTTTGGACTTACGTTGTGGTTCATGTCGGGTTTTGTTTTTGATGTTATCTTTTAAGTTATACAAGCAAGTAAACAGCCTTTGTAAAAACGTTGTTGTCTATTCTAAGCACTCTGACATAGTTGATATTTTATTTCATTGATATCTTATTTTTCTCATTAGAGAACTAGAGTTTCCCTAGGAAATTCCTGGCAAAAGAAGAAGACAAGAGAGGTGGCAAGAATGGCCTGCAACATAGGAAAGGAAAGCACAACACATGTGTTGTCAGCGTAAGTGAGGTTTGTGTGTGGAACTTGGAGTTGACATATGAAGACTGCTTTGTTACAACTTTGTGACAGTTGAAGCAAAGTTTAGTTCTGCAGTAGAGTTCTATTGGTGTTTTCATTGTGGTTCATGTAAGAATTTATTTCTGATGTTATCTTTTAAGTTTTGTAAGCATGTACACAGTTGATGTGAAACTTTTGATTATACCAAATGCACAATACATATTAAGAATGTAATACTTTATCTTATTACTATTATATGTTCTTGTCAAATATACACTGTATAATACAATAAGAACCTCCTGAAAAAAGCAACAGGACTAGCATGATGTCAAATATGGCCCAGGAAAAGGACAGGAAAGCAAAACATATGTGCTGTCATTATAAGCAATATGTTCATATGATGCATACTATTGTCATGTGTGCAGACTGCTTTAGGTGTGGCTAGAGTAGATCTTATTTTGTAAAGTGCTATTACTATTTTCTTTTTTTAATTTTCCATAATTTTATTGAAGGACAAATAGCAACGAGAGAGTTTCAAATCAAATTAGTAGAACAGATTCAATAATTAATACATTGCATATTGTTTGTGTAGTGGTTATTTGTTGTACAAGGTGCAGGCATGATATTCTATTTCCAAACACTATTAGAGCAGATGCCTCTCTTCATTGAATTAAGAAAATATAGCTGTATACTTATCATTTTTAAAGCTGAATTGTACTACAGTTTCAATAATTAATATTTTTTACATTGCTATTTTCCTAGTGGTTATCCATAGTACAAGAAGCTGACAGGATATCTTGTTCAAACACAGAATTATGTGAAAGTACTACATATTTATCCTAACAGTATTGTTTATACAAACACAGAATGGTTCTTCCTTTATATCCCCTTTTTTGTTTAGTATAGAATAGATAGGTATTCTATTCTCATTCAATTATTATAGGTGCTTGAATTCAGTGAAACAATCCAACACAGTCCAGCAATCCACAATAATAGTGGGTTATCCAAAGAAGTTGTTGACTAGAGCCATTTACAGCTCAGCTTATTATTATGGCCTTATTTTATATACCTCATTTTTATATTTTTCTGCTGGATGGTTAAGACCGAGATAAAACAAGACCTATATAACAAAAAAATGTAGCTTTTGTATCTGATGAGGTCAGTCAAGTTCCCTTGGGGTTTATCCTGTTACCCTGTAACTCACTGTGTAGATCTTTTGTCAGTGTCAGCCATGTGGATGAATCATGGCCATTGCTTGACCAGCTTGCTCTCTATGAGAGCCTGAGAGAAAGTTTTTCTCCATGTAACTCTCCTTAGGTACACGATAGATCACTGATCACATTCCTCTGTGGCTCCATAATCTCCTTGATCAGAAAATTTGGGGCACAACTGAGTTTCATGATGTTACAGTACAGGTTCTGCTATGTCCTGAGTCTTCGCTGACCTTGGAAGGCTAGGGCCAAAATGTTGGCTGAACTTGCAGCCTTTTCATTTATCCAATTTTTGATCTGCAAACTTAGGTTGTTAACCATCCAGAAGAGAAGCTGATTATTACTCTGCAACATATGCATTTCAGTTTACCTTAACTATCTGACTAAATTCCGTTTAGTTGTTGTTGTACTTTTCTA
Organism: Ctenomys sociabilis; assembly: GCA_004027165.1. Classification (NCBI taxonomy): domain Eukaryota; kingdom Metazoa; phylum Chordata; class Mammalia; order Rodentia; family Ctenomyidae; genus Ctenomys; species Ctenomys sociabilis. The sequence continues at coordinate 24,107 of PVKA01005813.1, forward strand.
TTTGTATTTCTTCTTTTGATTTCTTATACTAGGGAGACTATACAATATTTGCACATGTGTGTCTGGTTTATTTTACATATGAGTATATGTTAAAGTGGCATCCACTTCAATATAACTGCTTCAAGTTTATCATTCTTAATAGCAGAGTAATATTCTGTTGTATAGAAATACCACATCTTTTTCAACCATTCTTCATGTGATGGGCATCTTGGTTGTTTCCAAGATTCGGCTATCACAAATTGTGCTGCTATGAACATAGGCACACATATATCACTATGATATGATATTTTCAGTTCCTCCATGAAAATTGCCAGTAGGTAGATAGCTGGCTTGAATGGGATTTCAAGTCCTAGTTTTTTCAAGAGTCTCCACACTGATCTGCACAATGGTTGCACCAGTTTACATTCCCACCAGCAGTGGAGAATTGCTCCCTTTTCCCCACTTCTTCTCCAACATTTGTTGTTGGTTGATTTCTTTTTGATAGCCATTCTTCTGGAGTGAGATGGTATCTCAGTGTTGTTTTAACTTGCATTTCATGGATTACTAGTGATGTGGAGCAATTTTTCATATATTTATTTGCTTCTTTAATTTCGTCCTCTGAGAAGTATGTATTCATCTCAGATGCCCATTTCTGGATTGGGTCTTTAAATTTGAGAGCCCTAATATATTTTAGTTCTTTATACATTCTAGAGAGCAGACCTTGTCTGAGTGCATCTTAGTTAAGATTTTTTCGAAATTTGTGGGTTGTCTTTTTACTTTGTTGATAATTTTTTTTTGATGTGCAAAAACTTCTCAAGAGTTGGTCCCAGTTGTTAATTCTTTCAAGTGTTTCCCATGCGAATACATGTTTGTTCATGAACACTTTGCCTACCCCTATGTATTCAAGAGTTCTTCTTACTTACTCTTCCAGGAGATTGAGTGTTTCTGTTTTAATGTTTAGATCTTTAATCCATTTTGATTTTAGCTTAGTGCATGGTGATAGAGGTGGGTCAAGTTTTAGTTTTTGGCATGTAGAAAGCCAGTCTTTCCAGCACCATTTGTTAAAGAGGCTATTTTTCTTCCAGTAAGCTTGTTTGGCTTCTTTGTCAAAGATCAGGAGTACTATTTTCATTACAGTTCATACAGGAATTTATTTTTGCTATTAGTTTTTTAGACTTTGTTCACCAAAAAAGTCAGTGTTGAAAATGCTGATGCTTTTTTATAAACATTTGATAAATGTGGAAAATTCAATACCTTATTTTTCTGTTAAGTATCCATTGCTTACTATAATAAGACTCATGAAATTAAAATTGATAATTCATCAGTAGAAGTATTCTAAAGAATAAATGTGGGTCTGATAGACTCATGTTTCTGCACCTTGATGGCAAAATTAAGATTCTGGGGGCTATATCTGAACTTTTATCATTATTATTGTATTATTGTTATTATTATATTTGGTACATGGTCTAACTGTGCAGCTCAGACTCCCAGTGATTCTGCTGTTTTCAGCCTCCCTAGTATGGGACTACAGTTGTGCTCTACCATACCTGGTCTTGGTGACTGGATCAATGTGCCTGGGGGCAGTGGGTGTGGCATGTGGTGCTGGGGATTGAACCTCAGTCCCTGCACTTGCCTAGGCAGGTGCTTAGGCCTCTGAGCTATCTCACCAGCCTTTAACTTCTATAAATAACCTGAATCAATGGATGTTAAAATGAAGTGATTTTAAAACAAATTAATTTGGGACTGGGGAGATGGCTCAGTGGAATAAGCATTTCCCTGTCAAGTGAAAGGCCCGAGTTCAATCCTCAGTTCTGCCAAAAAAAATTTTTGTTTTACAATATTAAATTTTGTAATTTATCAATTAAAATACCATTATCTAATATTGGACAAGAGTATCTTAAAATATTACATTACTATTACCTTGCGGTTTGAAAAGTTACACTTCATAGTTTTATACTTTTATTTTATCAAACTGAAATATCACATAATAGCAAAAGAATTTTTACGAGTGCAGCTCTGGATAGTGCTTCAAGCTCTCTATACTTTGCAACCCCTATGGCTTTCTTGTAGTTTAGTACCAAATACTTATGAAACTTTCAAAGTAATTTTCCTATTCATTGCATATGATTATTTTTAGGTGAAAGTCTAAGAAAATGCTTTGTAGGTCCTACTTCCAGAACTTGAAGTGGAATACTTCTTTATTGCGACTTACTCTGTAGAACTTCAGCTGTACCTTCTTATTTTCACTGGACAGATTAAAACAAAAATCCTCTTGCACCATGAATTTAGGTTTGTCCATCTCTAAGTTGAATTTATAACAATGCAGCATTATAAATAGTCTAATATTCCCTGCCTTACTTTTCCTTTCCACTTTAGATTTCAAAAAGGTAGACAGATCCATTCCCCACTTACAAATGATCTATTTCCTCATTTTCTATTATCTTTCATTTTACTCTTTAAATTATGCATATTTTGGCTTTCTTGTATAAGAGAAACCCTGTTACGTTTAGGCTTGTGTGTCTGATTTATTTCATTTAACATCATGGTCTCTAGGTGCACTCATTTTCCTACAAATAACTCAAATCTATTCAGAGATTCAGAAGGGAAAAAAGAAAGAACAAAGGCAGGTAAAATTAATTAACGTATGTTATGTGCACGATGAATGTAATAATTACGTACTGACAACATGTACTAAAAAAAAAATAAAATAAACCATGGGAAAAGAAAATAAAGGTAGCCAGAAAAATGTTGCATTTATACTTAAAAATAAAACACAAGCATTGCAACAACCAGCTTCTGCTGTATGATTCATGATAGCTCTCTGGGGACGAAGTGCAGGGAAAACAAAGAAGAGGGTGTTAACCTGGCAGCAAGCTATCAGGACAGAACAAGCCCGTTTGTTTTCACAGAACTGTCTTAAGAGACCAGAGGAGGAAATCTTGTGTACCTTAAAGTTTTAAGATAAGTACAATATGTGACTGACCAGGATCTTGCAATTTAGAGGGCTTTTTTATTTTTTATTTTGGCAGAACGGGGGATTGAACTCAGGCCCTGGCACTTTCCAGGGAAGCGCTTATTCTACTGAGCCATCTCCCTGGCCCCTAGAGGACTTCTTGTACATTGCCCTTTGCCAATGATTGGTACTTTCTAAGCCTCTCAATAAATATACTGTGTGTGCTTAGTTTGGGGCTCAGATGGACAAGACATCTGAGACCCCCATGGCTGACTACATCCAGGCTTGCTGTCTTCTTGTGGCTCCCATCATTCTACAACTGGCACCCAGACATGGGCGGATGGGAGATGACTAATTGTCATGTTGGACTGTTGGGTATGGTACACTCAGAGTAGGTGAGACCAATGGCAGAAGCTCAGGGTCAGGCTACACCCTCCAATAGAAAATGAATATGTCTGTCTTATTCTGATGCTGCTCAAGGGGGTAGGAGTAAAAATAAAACTAAAAAGTTTTGAGGAATTGTTCGCTCTGGTCCGGTGACATTGTTACTGATACCGGTTGTTGGGAAAGGCTGCTTTACTTCTATTTTCTTTTATTTTTTATTTATTTATTTTGTGGCTGGCTCAGCCTGCCCTGTGGGCAGGGCTGGCAAAGCATGGGATGTCTGATATCTAATTGCAGTCCCTGTGCTTGCCTATGATTGTTTTAGACCACTGCGCTATCTCACTGGCCCAGGAAAGGCTGCTTTAAATTTAAAAGTTTGGAAGCAAGTTATGAAAGCACTGTGTCATGCTCACCAAAATGGGGAACCATTTCCTCTTCATGTATGGTCTCTTGGTAATTTAATTTCCTTAGTGTTGGAACAGTTACAATCGCACTCAGAAGAGCCAAAGAAATATTTGGAAGGCTGGCTTCAGATGCCAATATTGCTAAAACTCAAGAGCAGCTTCCATGCAAATATGAATCTGCAGATGAGACCTTTTTTAAGGCCTCTTCCTCCCTCACCCTCAGGTGCAGCTGTTAGCATAGAAAAGGGACAAAAAATGGAACAGGAACTTCTGTGGTGCATATTTATGATGAGGTTGCATCCTCTTAAGACCCCGTACATGAAAGTCCTCGGCATACCAAGAATATTGGTTCTTTAAATTTCTCGATGCTCTAAAGCAGGCATAAGTCTGACAAATCAGGTCCTAAGAGGACATTTATGGCATTGTAAACCAAATCTGAGGATTTTGAGGAAATCCTCAAAAGAAAAGAACAAAAGGAAAGTAAGAGTGAGTTATGTGAGGTGTGAGCTAAGGTAAGAAGACAGTGGTCACAATTGTTTTCTAAAATTGATTGCAAAAATAAAATAAAATTGGAAAAATGGAAGTCTCTGCCTCCGTTGTACCTCCATCTCAGTTCACAAGAATTCAGCTTTTACTGCTATCTCCTAACCCTTCTGCTCCTCCATATGAGGAGAAACAGGAAGCCCCTATAAAAGTTCGTAAAAGTGTGCTATCTCAGGCTCTTATGCAAGGGAGACAACAGAGAAACCCTGAGGAATATTCTTCCCTATTGGGTATGTTTCCTTTGGTGGTTCAGCAACACCCATGGAATGCTTCGTTTCTCCAGGGGTATGTACAGAGTGCCAGTAACCTGGCATTCAAGGTTATTAAGGGTTTAAAGCAGTCTATCATGGCCCATGGCATGCAATCAACCTATGTGATTGGATTAATACAAGTATTAACAAATGAATAGGGACCAATCTCTCATGATTGGGAAATTCTGGGCAGTACAATTTTGGAGTTGAGCTAATATTTGCAGCTTAGAACTTGGTGGAAAGATGAAGCAGATATTCAAAAGAAGGCTAATGGGACAAAATCCCCCTGTTAATGCTTCAACAGATCAAGTCACAGGGTCAGGGTTCTGGCTTGGGGTCCAAGCACAATTGCAATATGATGATGTGGCTATTGTGCAAACTTGTGTCAGTTGCTTGGTAACATGGGAAGAAGGCTGGGGGATGCTCAAAAATCATTTTCTAAAGTTCTCTAATCTAATAAGAAGCCATATACAGATTGGGTTTTTTTTTTGTAATTTTTTTTTTTTTTTTTTTTTTTTTGGCAGAACCAGGGATTGAACTCAGGCCCTTGTGCTTGCCAGGGAAGCACTTATTCCACAGAGCCATCTCTCTGGCCCTACAGATTGTTTCCTGATTAAAGGAGACTATACAAACAATAGTGAGAACACCAGATTTGAGGGATTTATTGTTATAAATTTTGTCTTTTGAGAAGGTGAATATTGAATGTCAAAAGGCTCTGTGCCCCTTAAAGGTACAGGGTGCATCACTGGAAGAATATATTAAGGCCTGTGCTGACATTGGTTCAGAGACCTGCAAAGCAAATTTATTGGCAGCTGCCTTACAGCCTATTTTTAAATAAAATCATACCAAATGTTTTAACTGTGGAAAAATGGGTTTTATGAGAAAAGATTGCAGAAAAGGACAAGATAAAAAAAGGAGATAAGAATAGCAAAACTGCTCCTGGGCTTTGTCTGAGATGTGGAAAAGGTAAACACCAAGCTAATGAATGCTGCTCCGTACTTGATTAGAATGACCAACCCTTACAATCTCAGGGAAATTGGAGAATGGGCCCAATATCTTGAGGCCTGAAGATAAACCATATGGGATGCCCACAGATTCCACTGCCAGTTCAAATTGCGTCTGAATTCAGGGTCACAGATCTTTGTCGTGCAGCCCCTCAAAGGGCAGCATTAGATCTGATGGCTGTAACAATATGCAATGCATTAATTATTGTAGCTGTCCTACTAACGTGTTTTGAAACTGTCTTTTTGCTATTTGTTTCTCAATAAAATGAATATCATATGCAGGAACTAACATTCCTAAGATGTTTCATAACAGCAGCACCTTTTGAACAAACTGGATGGGAAGAGGAAGCAAAACTGGATGGGAAGAGGAAGCAAAACCATGTGTTACATGTATGAACCAACTCTCCACAGTGAACATAGTCATTAGAAACTGAAACTATGTACTAATAAATATTTTAAATGTGAAAAAAGAAAATCAGCTTGTGCTCCAAGCTTATGGAGTTTTCAGCCCTATTCCAAAAGATACTGTATGTCTGACTGTAGAAAGGAGTATTACTAGCTAAGGTGTATTTGTACATTTGGGTAATAATGGAGGAGACTATGATACTTATTACTAAACCTTTTCAAATTAAAACTCAACAACGAATTGCACAGCTATTAATCTTGCAATACGTAAAAGGGAGAATTTTTCCCTACAAAATTCACCTCCTGATAGACTTCACCTGGCAGTATACACTATTAACTTTTGAAGTTGTACAAAAAAATGAAAGCAAAGCAACAGAGATACAATTCCATCAGGTAAAAAAAAAAAAGCTGAGAGCTAAAAAGAGTTCTTTAGAGAGATCTTCATATGGCACAATGGAAGGGGTCTTGTCCACTACTAACCTGGGACAAAGAGTATACTTGCGTTTTTCCAGAGAATTCAGTACAAGAGTGTTCTGTTAGATTATACCATGAAGCCAGATCTGGAGAAGTTAACAGTGATGAGGCTAGATCCAGCTTGGGGCCTATTGAAGAAACTGAACAAATGGAAGTCTAAGCTTTAAATAGGTGATAAAATATATAAAAATCACTGGGTTAAATTTTACTTGTATTAAGACAAAAAATACAAACTGCAAAATATGCACATTAATTGTAGATCACACTTTGTTCCTTCCAAAATTTTCTAATAAGAGATCTCTGCTAATTAACAAATAACAAAATCTGACTACTCCACTTACAATTACAAATTTCTAAAAATTGTGATAGAGTAACTATAATTTAATTTGTCCAAAGATTTGAGTGTATTCTTGATTTTACAAGGGTATTTGTTTGTGTTCTGTACATGTGTTTGTGTCTTTCAGTGAATAGCTGTTCCTCTTTTTTCTTTTTTGATAATTTGTTCTAAATATGATTTGAGATATAGACTTAAAATCATGCTTTTCCCTAAATTACCAGATGGTTAAAGTGATTTTGAAGTTGTTTTGTACAGTTCATCATAAGATTTAAGCCAATTAAACAAAAAATTCCCTAGAGTGGGGAAAAATTAGAGGAGTCCAAATGATAAATAAGAGGTGTGGGCAACCTTTTTATTCATTAATGAGGAGCTCGCAATAATCTCAACAGTCTCTTAGGAGTTAGCCTCAACAAATTGATCATTAGTTAAAAGATAAAACTAAAAAACATAATAAGGCTTTCTCTCTAAAGATGGGTTTGGGGGTTGAGGAGATAGCTTAGTAGAAAAAGCACTTGCTTGGCAAGTGCAAGGTCCTGAGTTCAATCCCCAGTACCAAAAGCAAGCAAGCAAGAAAGCAAGCAAGATGGTTTTGGTACAAAACTAAATTAAGAAACAAAGGTTTTTATATGTGTATGGCAATTCCCTATTGTTGATCTCCTGGTGTATTAAGTGTATTCTTGATTTCGGGTGTACAAGTCTTCTAAAATGTAAAAAAAATGCTTATTGTGATAAGACTTTCTCTCAGATTCCAATCTCTGTCTTTAACAAAAACAGCAAAACTTGTGATGTATATCCTACTTAAGGATGACTAGTTAGTTGAAAATTTCTTATGTATTAATGATAGTCAGTAAAAAGTGTTATGTCAGAACAAAAATTTAAGTATATTACAAAATGTCATTAGAATTATCTTGTATAGGGTTTTGATTTCTAAATTTATATGTAAAAATATGTAACTTTTGTCTGTTAACATTCTATAGTGACTTAAGTATTAGAATATCCATGGACAATTATAGAATGAGCTAATAGAAGCTTAAAAGAAATGCTCACAAAACAAAAATGAGGATGTCGTATGGGACTACACATGAATATACCTAAGTCAATTATACAAAAAGCTCTATTTACATTAAAATTTTTAAATTGACTGCCAGATGGATCTTCTACTACAGACTGTCACTGGACAAAAGAAATACTGGAGAAGTGATTTGGGTGCTGGTTCAATGAATAAAACCTAGAAAATGAGCAAACATGAATATTTTGATAGAAAAATAGCACTAACTTGTTTCTTGCAATGGTTGCTCTACTTTCATCTCCTGTAAGTACTCATGCTCTTTATAGTTATTGGGCTCATGTAGCTAATTTTCTATTGAGTTGGGGGGTCTTTTGATAGGACTCTACAGTTCCTATAAATATGAATGAGAGCTCATAGTTACTTGGGCCATATGATGCAAGAGGACCTGGATCTCACTAGAGGAAGGCATATTTCTACATTTTTATGAAGTAAGAGTGGAGAGATGGCCTGTTTGCTTTGGTCAGTGGTCTCATTGTTTATAGCCCTATCCTCAGGCTTGGTTATCAGTGACAAAAATATAACTGGGAAGGAGGGTTCAAGAAAGGGAATGTTCATATTATTAGGACAAATCTTTAGGGGGTGAGGGAAATTTGCACCATCTGACGTAGCCCCATTCCAGACTACCAATGCTGCCTTAATAAGTGATTGGGTAAACTGGGAAACCTTTAGAGGGAAAGTCGCCCAAATTCTAGTTAATACTTGCAAAGGAAGTGTCATAGATTGGAGCCCTTGTGGCTCTGCTCAGTTGGAGGGGCAAGGAAAGGATTTGAGATGGTGGCATAATGAGACTGAAGAAGTATATACTAATAATCAAAACAGGAACCATTCTATAGTGTGGCACAAAGGGGGAAAATCTGGTGCTCCTTATTTACTTGGAGGAGCTAAACAACCTCATTTATGGATATCATTTATTGGTAACTTCCTTATGACCAGTGTCTGCTTGAAAGAATCGTATTTGGAAAAATATGACAACTAATTTAACACAGCTCTCATTTAAGAGAAATACAACTCATTTTGTGCAGGTTTGTATTCACCTCCCATATCTTACACTGGCGGGACCAGCCCATTGGAACTCCTCTAATTACACAATTACTTGTATTAACTGTTCTCTGTATATTTGCCTTAACTCTTCTATTAGTCTTAATTTTTCCAGAGATAGTACATACATCTTTAAAGCCAGAATTAGACCGTGGCTACATGTGCAGCTTCAACAACCTTGGCAAGACCCCCGATCTATGATGGTACTTCAACGTTTGATTGAAGCCTTGAAGAAAAGAGCTGAAAGGCCTCAGGAGAGGATGAGGTTGGCAATGTCCACTAAATCAGCAATCTGCTGTATTTTCACTCATGCTTCATAAAAAGCAGCATAAACAAAAAGGCAGAGATGCCCTGTGATTCCGGATAGATGTCTGAAGGTGAAGTGCAGGGAAAACAAAGAAGAGGATGCTCACCTGATGGCAGGCTGTCAGGACAGAACAAGCCCATTTGTTTTTGCAGAACTGTCTTAAGAGACCAGAGGAGGAAATCTTGTGTACCTTAAAATTTTAGGAAGCTACAACATGTGAATGATCAGGATCTCGTGGTTTAGAGGGCTTCTTGTATGTTGCCCTTTGCCAATGATTGGTACATTCTAAGCTTCTCAGTGAATATGCTGTGCATGCGCAGTTTGGGGCTCAGACAGACAGACAGAACATCTGAGACCCCCATGGCCGATTTCACCAGCCTTGCTGTCATTCTTCTCACAGCTCTCATCATTCTACAAAAGTCTCCTCAGGTGCACTTCCAATAACATGCTTATCACAATCCACCATGAACTGAACAAGAGTGCTCAATACCTAGAACCACATCCACGGTGCCCCAGTGAGCCATGTTTCCTATGCCAGAAGCCTGCTCAATGAGAGGATCTCTCTGCTCTGAGGTCCTTATAATAACTTTTGACACTTTTGGCCTGGACTTAAAGCAATACTGCGTTCTTCCGACCAAAATGTATGATTCATTGTACCGTGTTAAAAGCTAAACTTGATGCATGGAAATAGAGAGGTATAATGTTTTCTAGATCTTTTAATACCATGTATGCAATTTAGTATCAGCTATACCACAACAAGATTCTGGACCACAGTCAGGTGGAGAAAGTTGATACTTTTCTATCTATGCAAAAGCCTATCTTGGCCTGGCACAAGCCAGTAGTATACTTTCTAGTGTCTCTTCTGTCACATTTTTCCAATTCTCCCTGATAAAAACACTGAGAAAATAAAGTAGATCACAAAGTGCAATAACTACCATGCCTCTTGGCCAGCAACCTTCAGCATTCAAAGGAAATGAGTCAGCCGTGGGGAGAAGAGAAACATAATCAACAGGTCTTCTACTTTTCCTCCTTCAATAACTGAAAGCAACCAGGCAATACATGAGGAAGGGGAGTGAGATGGGAAACAACCCACACTGTTTGGTTGTTTGTTTTTGACTGTACTGTACCTTCACACTGAGCTACATCCCCAGTATTTTCTTTCTTTCTTTCTTTCTTTCTTTCTTTCTTTCTTTCTTTCTTTCTTTCTTTCTTTCTTTCTTTCTTTCTTTCTTTCTTTCTTTTTTTAATTTTGAGATAGTTTCTCACTAAACTGCCCAAACTTATGATCCTCCTGCCTTCCAGAGTCCGGAAATTATGGTCATGAGCCAGCCCCTGTGTCTGGTTTTATAGTTATTTAACACCTAAGTAACTTATTTTTAGGCAAAATCTCATGTCTCAAATACACCTTTTTTTTTTTTTTAATGTATTTGGTATAGGGTCTCACTATGCAGCTCACACTCCTAGTGATCTTCCTATTTTCATCCTTCCCAGAGCTGGGGTGATAGGTGAGCACCACCCAGAACTTAGTGGCTGGCTCAACCCACCCAAGGGAGAGGTTGGTGCAGCATGTGGTGCTGGGGATCCAACCCCAGTCCCTGCGCTTACCTAAGCAGATGAAAAGCTATCTTGCCCAACCCCCAATACTGCACTTTGAAAATACAGCTCACTTTCATTTTACTCATAGTACAGTGACTTACAGAGCAGGAACACCCTGTTCATTCTGCAGCTGGGTGTGCCCAAGATCCTAAGAGTCCCAGGGGCCGTCTCTTGCCCCATTTTGTGAGGACACCCTCCCAGAGCCCCCTTACGTTTTCTGCTAGCTGGTGCCTCTCCCAGTTTTATTCACTCAGTTCTGTTCCTCAGGTGATATACTATAAAGCAGATTGTGGAACCAAATGCTGCATTAGATGGTTTGGCTGACTTGTACCTGAGCTGCATCCCATACACATGTGAAAACACAAATCCAGGTTCTCATAAGGGATGGAGGGATAAAGAGCTGCTCTTGAACATTTGGCTGAGAAAGGAAGCAAATAAAAAGGAGGGATTTTCACTATGCTCTCCCCAAAATTATAGATATTTCAATTGTGATTAAATGGGTTTCACTTTTTACACTGGTTCTCTAAAGCCTCTGTTGGAGTCTTGATAGATGTGCCTTTCAATAAATCATTTACAAATTGAAGTTGCCACTTTTACAGAATATATACCAGAGGAATGAGTATTTTCTCACTGTTTACAGATAGTTTTCGTATTAATGATTTTTTAAAACACACCTATGTGTTCCTAAAAGGGCTTCAGGTAATTAGAAAATGGAACAAGATCTCAGGTATATTAAAACCCATAAAGAGAGAAATCAGAGGAAAGCTAACCAGGTATAGGAAGAAAAAAGGGTATAGAGGAAAGTTGTTACCCAATACAACAGTTTTTGATTCTATGTACTTTAAAAGGTTGGCCTGAAAAATTGTTTCTGAGCATCTTAGCACCTAATATAGGAGATAGAGCATGGCAATCCTGGCCGGAGTGACAGCAGAACCTGTCAACTACAAGAGCCCAGAGCAAAGCGAGGACCATATATGTACAATTACTAGCAAGCTTCCACCAGTGATGACAGAGAGCTACCATGGTAAGTTCTGCAGTAGCCTTCACTTAAATTAGTTGTTCAGATTACAAGATGTAAGCCTGCAAAAGTGGTTGAAAAATGAAAAAGAAGAAAATATTTAAGCATTAACTAACTGTTCCTTTCAACAGACCAGTAGAAATCAGCAGCACAATTATCCAAGCTGTTCTGTGTATATACATATATATTTTTCTCTTCCTTCTTTCTTTTCTCCTTTCCTTTCCTTTTTCTTTTACCAACTTTTTCTTTTTGTTTGATCCAAGTTTACTCTGAGCTATCTCCCCGGCCCCTCAAGATTGCTCTGCAGAGCTGGTTTTTCCTGTTTCCACTCACCCTCTACTTTTCTAATTTCTTTCTTGGCACTGGGAATCAAACTGTGGACCTTGTGCTTGCTAGGCAGGGGTTTCACCACTGAGCTACATCCTGGACCCTCTACTTTTCAAATAAACTGTTGACACCATTATTGGCTTATCTCATCTAATTCTTTGAGGAAAGAAGAATCTGGAATACTGTTGATTGGTGAGCCATTTCTAAATAAACTAGCCAGTAACACAACCAGTATATAAAAAAAGGGAACCACATTTTTTTTTTTTAACTTAATTGGGCCTACATACATTTATAAACTGTTGAATTAACTGGCATTTGCTAGCATTGGTAAAAGGAGTTAAAGATTAGGTTCTTACTTGGAAAGGCAAATACTTACTTTCCTGATCACTTTGGGGGAAATTAGACGTAAAACTATGATTCTTAGCAGTAAAATAAAGCTGTCACAATTCCAAGGTCTTCTTATAGCTTTCTGTTGGTCTCTGTATCTCATAGGCTTATGTCATTTCACATCAGTATCTGAGAAGTTGTCAGAGTTCTGTTTTCTAAACACTAATTCTTAGAGTACATAGTGAAAACTATCTTTGAAGTAAAGTTTAAAATTTTCACTTTCTGTTCAGTATGAAGATGTAATTGTGCCTTGGAGGATTTTCTTTCTTTCTTTTGTTTTTTTTTTTTTTTTGGCTGAACCGGGGATTGAACTCAGGCCCTGTGCTTGCCAGGGAAGCACTTTTTCCACTGAGCCATCTCCCCAGCCCCGCCTTGGAGGATTTTATCTATAAAAATGCCTCCAGCTTTTAAAGATACAGATATTTTAAGGAATGATGATTTATTTTGAACTAAGAAAAAGCAGATACTAATGGAAGAAACAGATAGTTTAAATATTCTAGCCCTAGAACATTATTTTTTTATTAAAGAGAGTCCAAATTAGAATTAAAACAGAAAAAATTACAAGTGATACAGAATTTCACTTAACATGGTAAAATGAATTTCACAGTATTTGTTGTAATACATAGTGTTGTCTTCCAGCCAGTTATTCATATTACCAGATATATACATGGAAAATTAGAAGAAGAAAGAAAAAAGAAGGAAATGTATAAGAAATTTAGAAGAGAAAAAGTACAATCAATTGAAAAAGGAGATGAAACAAATTAAAGCATTACTGCTTCTTTCCATAGGCCAGCAGAAATCCACACTATAGTACTTTTCAATTTTCTATTTGCAAAGTAGATTCAATGTGCTGCTACTATAGATGCTGAAGATATTAATAAGGAGATGTTGTACTTACTCAGATTTTCAAATTTCTTCTATGTGAAGAAGGGAAAACCATCTTTCTGGTGAAGAAAACATCTGATATCTGGTCTTTTTCCGCCTGTGACATTAAATTTTTTTTCTTTATTTCTGTTTTAAAGCAAGGCTATGTATCCTGTACTTCCTCCTCAATGCTAGCTCTAATTGGCTAAGAAAAACAATAGGTGTGTCTGGAATGTGAGAATGAATTCCGAATAGATTTCACTTTCATTTCTTAGCTGTGAGAAGAACCTTCTTAGCAGTAATAGCACCACCTTCTGGTATGCGTATTTGAAAACCTGAAGTGTGCACATCTATTCTGCCTTCATAGATCCTTTGGGACTATTGCCTTTCTTTTCTTTTGTACTTCTTTCATTAAAATGTTGTTTTAGACTATTTTCTGCTCTTATATTGAATACTACACACTGAGTAGTTTTTAAAGGAAATAGATTTATTTCTCACAGTTTTTCAGGTTTTAAAGTCCTGCCTCGGGGAGAGCATTCCTGCCAATGGGGGCTCTGGCAGAGTCTCAAGGTGGTTCAGGACCTCACAGTGAGGTAAGGAAAGAGAGAAAGCTTGCTTGTGGCTGTCTTCCTCTTTCCTGAAGCCATTCCAGAAATCATGAAGACTTCACCCTCATGACCAGCCTAGTCCTAATTGCCACACAAACTCTGCACCTCCAAATACCATTAACACTGACCTTGGGGATTAATCTTTGACCTGAGTTTGGGAGGGTACAAACACAGAGTGCAGCACATATTGTAGGTCTATTACACTTCAATAAAACTAACATTAGTGTAGCATTTTAAAAATCTCTACAAATCATTCTAAGAACATCGCTGCAAAGGAGTTGTAAGGCTTGCGTATCACTGAAAGATGCTACCTAAGAATTTTAATATCTTCATTTGCCTGGAAGTATCACTTGAAAATTTCATGAGCCTTCTCAAAAGAAGAAATTTATTGTTTTGAGATAGAATAAGGAGCTGGTCCCTGAAGAGACCTTGCCTGCCACTCACAGCTAGGTCATGATGTTTACTATTTAAACACTAACAGTAATTGTGTTACCTGGTAACAAAGACACACAATCAATATATAATTATATATGAACATAGGTAAAGACAGGAATATTGCTGAGCCAATAACCAAAAGCTTCCTTGTCTTGGCTAATATGAGTACTTTTCTCATCATTATGAGTCATAATTTAAGTTTCGTTCTCAATTTCTTGGAGAGTTATTATCCTTTCTGTACAGCACCCCTTGTAGGGTGTGGCCCTACCTGAGCTCTCTCCTCCACTAACTTAACACAAGCCAAGAGTTACCAGGAGACAGCAATCCCATAATAAGTCTTTCTTAACACCCTCTGACTGAGACTCCCTATACCACTCTATTTTTTTATGAGTCAATAAATACAATTTTGTTCCATTATAGATAAGCTATGATGATCTTTGGCTGGCACCTTAAGTGTAAATTTTGCTTAGTTTAAAAAAATTAAATTTATTTATTTATTTATTTATTTATTTATTTATTTATTTTGTTGAGAACCAAATAGCAATGAGACAGTTTCAAAACCGATTAGTAGGGCAGTTTTAATAATTAATACATTGCATATTGTTGTCTTCATAGTGGTTAAAAAATTAAACTTAAACAATGTATAAGGCATTGTTTTAATTGTTTTGTATTAACTTATTTATTCTTTACAAAATTTCATGAGGCAGATAGTATTATTATTTCCATTTTACGGACAAGAAAACTTAGGTACAGGAAGCCAAATACTACAGCTAAAGTTTTTCTGGTGAGTTCACGGTAGATTTGAATCCAAACCTTGCCCCACCGCTCTTAGGTCCTGAGCGTCAGAAAGGAAGCAGGGGCTGTGAAGGAGCCTGGATGACCAGGGACTCAGCACACAGCCCAGAATCCACCCTTGTGAGGGCGCCCTGGACTGTGCCCTGAGCCTGAAGCCTGGGGCCCACAGTCCACACAAACCAATGTGATGGTTGATTTTATGTGTCTACTAGACCAGTCCATAGGGTGCCACGATATTTAAATATTATTCTGGATGTTTCCCTTAGAATGTTCCAGGATGAATTTAACACTTAGATTGATAAAGCATATGGCTCTTCAGTGTGCGTGTAGACTTATCCAGGCAGTTGGAGGCCTGAATAGAACAGAAAGGCTGAGTAAGCAGGATACACTGTGGCCTGACTACCTTTCTGCTGGGGCACGTTTCTCTTGGCTTTGGACTCAAACTGGAATATCTGTTCTTCCTGAATGTCTTAGTCATTTTGTTTTCTAATACCCCACATTAACACATTAAAGAGGAAGTTCACTTTGGCTCACCTTTCAGAAGTGTCAGTCCATGTCCCACAGGGTCAAACAAGAAAGTGTACAGGGGAAGGTCCTGGGCAGAGGAGAGCTGCTCACCTCATGGGGCTAGGAGGTAGAGAGTGAGGGGAGGAGCCAAGAGGGAGACCCGCCCTCTGTGGCCCCACTTCTCCCTACTAGGACCCATCTCCTTTTTAGTTTTTTTAATGAAAGATTAAAATAAAAATTCATAAAAATAGCAAGGAATAATAGTTAATATCATAAATTATTATCTTCAAAGTAATTACAAAACATGGACCAACAAGATTCCTACAAACAACAAATAGCACAAAACTTTCTTTTCAAGAATAATGAAAATCTAAAAGGTACAACAGATGCTGTGAGAAGGAAAGAAATTGTTCAATGGGAAGGAAAAACTGGGGTGAAGAAAAGGACAAATGAAATAAGGGAAAAATATATTAGGTATATGTGCAGAATAGTTTGGATAACTGTATTGTCGACTTCTGCTGGTATTTTGAAAGGAGCAGTCAATGTTTAATTTTTTAACTCTGATGTTTTTTTCTTCTTTTGAATTTCTTATAACATTTGTTATTGTTCTGTTTTATTTTTTTCTTTAAATGAATCTTACACACTTATATCTGGTAATCTGAACAACTAATTCAAAGAGAGCATTGTGTAATGCAGCAACCATTGTTGAATTCAATAGCTAGATCCAGGCCAGGTGTAACTGGATAATCTCAATACTAACAGATCTGCACCCGAATCTCATTACACACTAAGGTTGTAACTGCACCAAAGCTCTACACCAAAGGTCACAGGTCAGTACTATACAAAATGATAAAGACAAGGAGCAAAATGCAATCTCAGGCCTCCAGCCCACCAATGATAAGTGCAAAGGACACAAGCTCAGCTGAATTGAATGAATTAACAGAGTTGGAAGCAAAGAAACAACAGCATAGAAAGGCATAGAGGAACTCAGACCATAGTTAACACCTGAAATAAAAAAAGAAACTTTTGAATACATAGCATCTGAAGTAATAAATCAAATCCAGAAACATATGGGGGAAACCCAATGCCAACACAGAAAAAGTGCAGAGAACACTATTCCAGCTGAAGCATATGAACTAACAGCATCACAATCAAAGAAACAATAGCAGAAAGATAAAGAAGAACTCAGAGCAGAAATAACTTCAGAAATTAAAAAAATCTTTGAAATTATAGCATCTGAGGTAGAGAATCAGTATGGAAATATAACTCTGCAGTAAAAGAATTAATAGTTACCCCTAAAGAAGACATTAATAAAAAAAACAGAGGCAATTGGAAATATGAAGGATTCCTTGAATGAGCAATACAGGAAAGAAATACATCACATGAAGCAGAGTCAAAGAGATATAGAAGAACTTAAAATCTCAATCATGACTCTACAAAAACGTTTGAGTGAAAGCGAAGACAGTGTTTCAGATCCTGAAGATGCTGGTGCAGCTAGTGAAAAGATAAGAAAGGACTTGTAAAAACAACTAAGATGCAGGAAACATAATCCATCACCTGCAAGATGATGCCAAAATGAACAGTGTGAGATTAATAGGCATCAATGAGAAAGGAGTCAGTACAACTGACATAAAAAGTATGTGGACAGAAGTCATAGCAGAAAACTTCCCAAATATGAGGAAACAATCTAACATTCAGGTAACCAAAGCATAAAGAACACTGCATGCAAGCAGCCTGGGTGCTGTGAGAATCAGATCCAGCCAGATCCTCATGTACCATTTATAAACTTTATAACTATTGGTTGTCAAAGTTGTAACTTTTAGGGAACTGAGCACAAACATATATAAGAGTAACCTTGACAACAAATTAGACTTGATTTTATATAAGATCAGCCTATAAGTCACTCCTATAAATCCCTGTTATTGCTCATAATAAAAAAGGCTTGACACTGACCCCAGCCATCTGTCAATACCCTCCAATGTGAAAGTGATCTGACTGACCATTACTGGGGAAAGCTGCCTTGGCACTATGGCACCGGGTTGCGGATGGTGCATCGACTCTGCAATCAGAAAACGAGAAGTCAGAGACCAAGTTGTGGGAAGTTGTGGGGGAAGTTGTGAACACCAAAGTCACGTGTGGGTCAGTCCTCCTGAAATAAGCAGAGCTGCGCAGGTTGTGCAAGTGGGTTCTTACGTATGACTGCCTAAAAGAAAAAAAGCCCTTTTAATAGGCAGATCACTTAGATGTCTGTTGACTTCGGTTTTTATTTGTGTTTGACTTCACAGCTTTTAGTGAACTTTTTTCAGGTTGAAGTATCTGGCCTCCCTTTGGAATCTATGCAAGAATGCAATGTAAAACACCCAATCAAATGATGTGGCTCCTCAAACCCTCTGAATTGATTGCTCAAATAAAGCAGGGGTGGGGGAGGGGAATAGTAATTGACCCTATAAAATGGAACTTTAGAAGTTAGGGGATTTTTTTAGAATTAGACAACTTGACAAAACGTCCTTCTATTGAAGCCGTATACTTTCTCCTCCAAAAGAAATGACAAGATATGCAGGTGCCAGGAGACTGGTTTCCACAAGGAAGAGAAGGAAGAGCTGCAATGACCGGAAGTGGCCAACCAAGGGAGAAGGTCTGCATCATCTCTTTCTGCTCTCCTCCCCTCTGTACCTTCCTTATAAAAGAGCCTTATTCACCTGTAAATGTTTAGACAGTGCTTTGAGGCAAATAGCCTCCTCAGTCTCATCAGAGCAAGCTTTAAATAAATCCTTTATCTTCTTTACCCCAAAATATATGGCCTCCTTTGTTTTTTTTTTCCAGTGGTGAGCAGACAAGCCTGAAAATATGAATCGAAGCAGCTGGTAACAATAGCTCACTGAAACGGCAAGAGAGACAGTCCCTGATTAATCAGGCTTTCAAAATTTAAATGTTATGCCCCTCAGCCCAGGTGCCTCTCCCAGGGTCTAGGTGTGATTGATGGGAATGACTGACAGTGTGCTGAGTCATCTTAGAGTGTCTAAGCATGTATGCTTGTCCCAGAGTCCACTCTGATCCTAATTGCATGCCTGAGGTATAGTACATATTTATGAACCTATAACAAGGTTTTATTATAGGCAGCTAAGTTAAATAAAATATAGGCAGGCTGACGGGGCCAGGCCCCGAAAGGAGCCAGTGCAGAAGATGAGACACTTTGCAGCAGTGGGAGACAGAGAGGTACTTCCACTTTGAGCCAGACCTCCCTCAAGACAAAAGATAGAACAAATACACTCACCTACATCCCTAAGGATAAACCTCAGAGATTAATATTTTAAATAGGTCTCTATCACCTTCAGAAAGCCAGAAAAAGCCTCTAACCCAAATTCCTACATGAAGAGGCCTGTTCTGTATTCATGCCAGCTTGCTACACTATTTCATTCTGATTTTATCAATTTTACCTGAGCAACAATACTTACTGGCTGATCATAATTTTGTCCTACCCCAGGCCCACCTTGTGATTTCCCATTTTTTTCCCAAGTTGGACCCATCTCACCTCATGGTTTTGCTCTGTAAAACTCACTAGAAAGGGAGGGTCCATGGCAACCCACTTGGGTCCTCTTCTGTCTCTCTCTCCAACAGAAGTTTTATTTTCCCAATAAATATATCCTGCTCTTAACTTCTATTGTATCTAAAATTACTTCTTTGATTTGAGAGAACACAAACTGGTACCAGACATCTAACAGGTTTGGAGCTTCTTTCTGCTGCATCAGTTTGAGTAGGGTGAAGGTGAATGAAAATCAGTCTAGGAGATTCAATATGTATGCTCTTGCATACATCAGATTTACTTGTTTTTTTATTATGTGATTTTCTACTTCTCAGGACAATGAAAGGAGGAAGGACTGTAGCGCACTGTTTTAAATTAAGTGGATGGAAATGACTCCCTCAGATCCATTGTTTGTAATCTTATCTGCTGGGTTAGGAGTTATTTAGCAACAGGCACATGTCCACAGGTCTATGAACACTTTGTAAAGTGAAGCCACTGGGAGAGTTTCTTTCCAGATGTACAAGTGAGCTGTAGAAGGGGGAATCAGCTGTCTCAAACAGGGTAAGCTACAAATGGAGAAAGGAGCATTTCTATTCCCCATTTTTGCTAATAGCAAAATGAGACAAACGGAGCTGAGTCATGGTTCAGCGAGTTTGAGCTCAGTACTCCCACATGTACCTTTTCTTTCATGTTCATCTTAACTTTCACAATGAAGAAAAAAATTGGACAATTCAGAAAAGTGATTGAATTTAAAAAATATTTTATTAACCTATAACCAGTGAATGTGAGATCAGTGGATACTAATTAGAATTTCTTAATTAACTATGTTAGTCTGAAAATACACAGTAGAAATATTAAGTGATTGATCATATGGTGTCCCACTCTGGTAAAGACACATGTTGTGTCCTATAAAGACTTGTAATCCATTTGGAGAGACGAAGAGAAGTTAGTGCTCATAGTTAAGCCAACAAAAAATCATGAAAATGACAGAGCATAACCTTATACAAACAGAAGTAAACATATTTCAACTATTATTTACTTCTTCAACTACTTTTATATCATAAGCCAGAGGCCCTTCAATGGAAAATCCTAGGTAGAAAGAGACTTTTTCTATGTTTCCACCACTTCTCAGTGGATTTGAATGCACAGATGTCACTGGTATTTTTATTTTTTCTGTTGTTCCGTATTCTATAGAGATTAGCTTGCCTTCAGCCTGACCACTTAGACGTCGCAGGAGATGCTTGACTTCCTCTGTTTTCCACACATCTCCACTCTGCCAGAAGGAATTTGTATTCTTTCTTTTACTAATGTCTTTCTCAATGGCGGCCTTGTGAACCAGACTGTTGAGCCCCTTCCTGGTTCCCAGATAGAACAGTGTGCTTGCCTGCTTGGATCTGCACATGCGTTTGTACTGGCCCCTGAAGGATCTATTTAAGGATGAGACATACTTTTGCATTAGTTTAGAATCTTGATCCAGTTCTTGATTATCTGGCCAGAACAAGAGGCAGGCCAAGAAATAAGGATCTGGATATGAATAAGTAAGTCCTACAAAATTCAGGACTTCTCGGAGCTGTTGTTTTAGTACAGTAAGTGGTTGGATGGACCTAGAAATGGGTTTTAAACAGCTGAGAATAATGTTAGCTAAAATGAAATTTAGCTTCTCCTTTATTGGTCGTTTATTTGGGTTTTGCTGCAATAAGAAGTTATATTCATTCACTATATTTTCCATGGTGGCTTCAGTTTCTTTGTGGTTTGGATCAAGATATCCAAGGAGTCCAGAAAACCTATCTGCTCTCAAAGCTTCTAGACGTTTTCTGCAATTCTCTTCCTGGAGTAACTTATTCTCTTTTCCTTGTAATGGAGTCATATCCACATGGCAGAAAAGTTTCGAGTATTTCTTGAAAAGTTCTGTGTATTTCTTGCTCACTTTGAATTCTGTCATTTCTTTTTGTGTACTCCTTGTTTTCAGAAGAACTGTGTAGTCACTAAAAAAATGAAAGCACTTTATCACATCTGCTTGCAAATTTTGTAGGTGGGCTGTGAATTTGCTAAGAGCCAAATAATACTCATTTTTTTGATCTGGAGGAATGTTTCCCCTTCCAGATAAAAACTGGACCATGGATTTTTGAGATGATTCGTTTTCTTTGTGGAAGAAGGGAGTAAGCTGAAGAATCTCGATGGTGTAAAGATTGACTTCTATTTCACCCAGGAAGCCAGCTGTGTTGTACATGTCATACCTTCTTTGGGGCTTCTGGGGTGACCAGGCCTCAGTTTCATAGTCTTTACTATCAGTTTGTTGCTGGGATTCTTTGAAAGCTCTTGAAGCTTTTACAACAGCTTCCAGTAAATGTCTTAGATCTTTAACAGTAATGTTCTTGCAGTTTTTATTGTTATCTAGCCACCATTTGATCTCACTTTTGTAAACCTGACCAACTGTATCTGAGATATAGGAATTTTTGGGAGCTCTGCTTTTGGCCAAATTTGCCCATTCTAGAGCAGCATTAAAATTCTTCTCTTTAATATAGAAATGCCTTGCTAAAGCTTGACAAATAAATGCATTTTGTGGGAATCGGCGACTTCCCGTAGTCAAGACCTTTTCAATTTCTTTGTTCTGCAAAGTTTCAATCAGTGGGGAAAACAAAGTGTCTGTTTCTGCCCCGTGCTCTTTGCGCTGGCGCGTAAGCAGAAGTGTCTGAACATCGTGTTGAAATTTGTCCCTTCCTATTCCAGAATCATAGAACACATTCTCATTTAACATGTTCAATGCAATTTGACATTTATCCAAGTGATAGGTCTTTTCCAGTTCTTTCAGACAGCACTCAGCAATCAGAGGGTGAATGATACGCACACCTGTGTATCTTCCATATTCGGCAACTTCTGTGTTTATTAGAAGTGTATAATATGTTCCCATCTTGTCTTCTAGGCTTTCAGGCTTCCAGGGTGTACTAGTGCATGTGATTCCTAAGAATATTTCACACTGTGATAGTGAAATTGTAGAGTCAGTAACATAAGAATTGAGTAAAGCCAGGAAAGAAATAAGTTGAGCTTCTTTGCTGTGAACATTCTGTTCTTTTAGTATGTTTCTTACTAAATTTTCTATATATGCTTCATCAAAATTGCCTTTCATTATCATGAAGGAATAAAAGTTTTCACAGTTCTTGTGCTGCTTTTCAATTTCTTCTAGCTTTGCCTCAAAAGCTCTTTGTTCCTTGGCAGAAAGAGCATATGTTAGTGAAATACTATTTGCTAATTTTGCACTTTCATCTGGATTCTGGGATCGCATGCAGTTTAAGATAATTACCAATGTTTTTTCATATTGCAAATCCTTCTCTACTAAAGTAGAATGGATGGCATTCTGTAGAATGCAGACATTTTCCTGTTCTTCAAAATCATCCACAAGTAGAAGCACAGGAATGTAATCCTGGTAGCCAGTTGTCTTATAAGTTATCAAGTTGCTTATTTGTTCTCCAACTTCTGCAAAATCAATTGCTTTATTTTTTAATACAGCACATCTATATTTCTGCTTTAGGTCCCAAAGAACATGCATAGCCAGTGTAGTACCTCCACAGCCTGGATGGTGATAAAGATTGATGATTTTTGCAAATTCTGGCTTAGTGCATTTTGCACAGCATTCTATCAAATCTTTAAGCTTTTTATACATGTCTCTTTTCACAAAGGCCGAAGAATAGTTTTCAGAAGAAAAGTAGAAGTTCCACCATGATACTTTGCCACCTCGATAAAAATGTTCTTCTTTTGATTTCTTAAATTCTAGGAATTTGGATTCATTTTTCTCGATTTCTGTGTCCTTACATTCATTTTCAGAAAGGATCTGGAGTGCTGTTAAGATATCCTCTTCTTTTTTCTCGAGGATAACTGAGGAAGATCCATAGGCGGGCAAAAACTTTCTTGATGACTGAGTCACTGATTTTAGTTTAAGGATAGTACTGTTCACTAGTTCTATATTTAAAGTGGAGATACTGTGATTAGCTAATTCATCTGCAATTGTCAATTTTCTTTGTAGTATATCTTTCCATCGCTGGTAAATATTCAAGTTGACACAGATGCACAACATATTTTCCATTCCTTTGAGAGCTTGATAGAAAATAGTGAAAGTTTCTGTGAATGGATCTCCTGGGCTTTCCACTGAAGATAGTAAGAGGAACACCACTAAGAATTTCCCTCTTGCCATTAAATTTTCATCTGTGAGAAAAGAAATCAGGTTTCTAACCTCCCATGCTCTATCTCTCTGCCATAAATGTGATTCCAGAGGTTTATATAGCTCACTTTGCAGGTCTGATCGGCCATTACAGAAGATCCAGCTGGTTTGCTCATAAAGATTCAGATTAGAAATCTTCTCTCTCATGGTGGTTTTCTTTTCTTCATACTGATTTGGAAAGTGCATGTTTGCTACTCGGCTTTTTTGGTAAGCTTTTGCCACTCCATTGATCCTAGATTCAGGATCAAATTCCAACACAGCAAACCATTTAATTTCTTTTAGAAAATCCAAGTGCTGTATTTGATTTGGATGGCATTTATTTGTTACAAGAATGTATGAGTTGTAGTAGGAATTATCCAGTGAGTCTCGATTTCCAATGAGAAGTCTAACCAGCTTTAGTCCTTCACTTTCTCTCTTTGTTGCCTTCATTCGGTGTTCTTCTTCAGCATCTTTTCTGGATTCTACATATGACTTTAAGTTATCCAAAAATGCTTTAAAATCTATATCCCGTTTCTTGGCATTGGCCAGGATATCCTTGGAGCTGGCTCCGTCTCTAACAAACAGTGAATGATCTTCGTTTTGTTTCCATATATTGTCTATCTTGCTTTGCATCTTAATGTAGAAATACTTCTTTTTGCACACAGAGTGCTTTGGAATTATATCCACTTCAATGACAAATCTGTCTGATAAAGTATTGTTCTGTAGTAAGACCTCTACAAACCTTGGCTCCCGAATACACATCTTGGCTTCATTGATGTCATTTTCTTCAAAATACTTTTTGATCATTTGATTGAAATGATCAATGAAGGAAGCTTTATTGGTGACTTTCACACCAACAATCTCTCCGTGTTCTGCATGGGGTTTGTCTTTGACTCCGAAATGGATGGTACCATTGGAGCGTGAATTCATATAAGCTGATGCAAATTTAAAGGTTTCATTGCTAAATTTCATTTTAATGTCCTTTTCTGTGGCATTTTCTGTATTTGTCAAAGCTTTGAACTCATGGATGGGGTCGATGAAATTGAGTGGTCCTGTTTCAGGTTGTAGGATGTAATGTTCTATATATCTTTGACTGTCATGGAAAATATCAAAACGATATGGAATGCAGGTTAACTTTTCAGTTTTTGGTTGATTTTTTTCCTTGTCTTTAATATTTGTGTTTTCACTTACTGAATTTTCTTTCATAAGAATAGATTCTTGGCCTTCAGTATTCCTGTTCTCTCCGAGATCTGGATCAGTATTGGATGACATTAATTTTTTGTCCTTTTTTCGCATTGGTTTTGGCTGTGTTTTTTTGGAGGATTCTGTATCATCAGATTGTCTGGAATCAGTATTGTTACTTGTAGGAAAACTTGTTTTCAATTTGTTATACGAACGTTTTATCAGAAGTGCTGGACCCCATGGCAGCCCCATGTTTCTGAGATCCTCCTCAGTTAATTCCTGTAGCACTAATCCTGTCACTTCTGCTTTGAATAGAATTTGTCCATATTTTTGGTCAATCTTAAGTTCTTCTGTTACCCATTTTGTGACATCTTCTTTGGTCCAGTTTTTGAACATTTCAGGCAGAGTTACTTGTTCATTCATGGCAGAGCTTTGATTTTGTTCCTTGAAAAAATAATGTAGTAATTATTTTAGCATCATATGCCATTGAAGTTACATATTCAATTAAGCGTATTATCTTGTACACATAACACACATTTATAATATTTTTCAAGGCTGACAACACTGTTTGATACTATTATAGACAGCTAAGTTATTTAGAAATATTGTGGGCAGTCATACAGGGCTGGGATTTTCAAGAAAGTGAGATCAGTGAAGCCAAGAAGTGTATTTGGGAGCCAACAAAGCCTCATGCACTTATAGGGCATCTTTTGGAGTTTGATTCTTGTCATTGATTTTTTAAAATTTTATTTTAATTATTTTTATTCATTTTAATGAGAAAAGAAGACAAAATAGCAATGAAACAATTTCAAAACAGGTTAGTAAGAAGGTTACAATATTTAATATATTACATATTGTTGTCTTCATAATAGTTACTCAGAGGACAAGATGTAGACATGATATCTTGTCTAAAATTAGTACAAACTTTTATAATCAATGGACTAAGAGAAAGTAGCTGTATATCTATCCTAACTTTCATATATATATTTCTCTCTCTCTCTTTCTCTCTCCCTCTCTCTCTCTCTCAACAAATCTGTCTTTATTTGCACTTTTGTGACATTAGTAACACATGATGCTAGGCTGCCTAGCAACTGATAGCTAACCTTAACCAGACAGGAGGTTCATCTCAGGAGTGAGGTAGCTTGTTTGCTTTAGGTACTGGGCCAAGTCCCACCTACACATATTTGATCAGTTTCCTAGCTTTGTGGCTCCCAACATATCCCCCTTTTTCATTTTGTTTTGTCAGAGATCATATATAGTGTGCTTAAAGAGAGTCACCCAGAGAGAAAATATTCTCTCAGGCTTTCACAGAGAGCAAATGGGTGAAGCAATGGCTGTGACTCATCCATAAGGCTGACACTAGCAAAAGGTGCTGTACATGGTTTCAGGGTAAATCCTAAGGGAATTCGACTGACCTTGTCAGATACAAAAGTTACATTTTTAGTTATATAGGTCTTGCTTTAACTTGGTCTTAATCATTCAGCAGAAAAGTATAACCATGAGTTATAAAAAGTAATGCTATATTCATATGCCGAGCTGCAAAAGGCTCAAGTTAACTTCTGACAATTGCCAGTTCGGCTGATAACCCAGTATTATTATGGACTATTGGATTGTATTGGGTTATTTTGCTGAATTCAAGCACCTACAACCTTTAAACTGGCTTCAAATATAAAAAAGTCCTTTAAAAACTTCTCAAATACAGCTCCTCCAAATGCATTGTGATTGATTCTTAATCCAAGGCTGGCACTGCAGGTGTGAGTGGTACACAAAGGCTTTGGGGTGGGTAATTTGCATTATAATATAAGGAGTTGAGAGAGGCTGGCTAGATCCTTGAGCTGCTGCCACTGTCTTGCTCTCTGCCACCATGATGAAGGGATGCTCTCTGCCATGTGCCACTCTGCCTTGGGGCCAGCTGAGTATGGACTGAAACATCCACTAACAGTGAGCTAAATAAACCTTTCCTACCTTTATTTTGGGTGTTGGGTATTTTTTTCCCCAGCAATGAGAAATGAGTAACTGAGACCGTGTGCAAAGAAAAATATTTCTACATTAAAATGCAAAGCCAGACAGACAATATAGGGAAAGAAGGTCAGTGCAAAAGAGAATTATGGCTGGAAGTGCATTCACTGAAGGCCAGACTTTAAGAAAAAAGAAACTAGTCACCCATCTACTTCCCCTAGATGTGAATAACAGTGATTGATATTCTAAATAGGCATCAACAACAGGAGACCAAAAAGGTCTTTATCTCACTCCTTCCAGGAAAGTCCTTGTTCATTCCATGTGTGCTTGCTATGGTACTTGCTTCCCTTTAGATCCCCATTTAATTAGCATCACTCAAGTGACTGTACTTGTTGTAATGTTATTGGGCAACCTTAGTCTTATCTCCCTTCACACCTATCCTGTCATTTTTTCCGGCAACATCTATACTCATAATATTATTCATTGATTATAGCTCTGTCCCACCTTGAACTTGACTCACCTTGTGACTTTGATTGGTAAACACCTTTCAGAAGTGATGGATGGGCAACCCACTTTCCAGGCCCCCTTATGTTTCTCTTGAAGAGATTTCTTTTTCTCAATGAATTCTCACTGCTTTTACCCTCTGTTACTAGAATTCATTCCTTGATTTTAGAGAACACAAACTCTGTGTTTTGGACATTTAGCGGGTGGAGAGTTGTTTCTCCTTATACCAATACTTAGTAGTTTTATAGTATTAATATTTTTATGGTGGTTGTATTTATGAGCATGAAATAAGCAGTAGCTTAAAGTTAGGTGATATGACCTTTTATCCTTTCATACATTTCATAGATTCTGGATTGTTACTAACTTAGGCAATCAAAATTGTCATCCTTGTTTGTAAATTGCTTATGCTTTGAACTTTTATTCTTTGTCTCATTATCTTCTATTAAAATGATGGTAAGTTGGGAACATGGGAAAATTTTGTTTCTTTGATGAGACATTTTATTCTTACTTTGTATGTGTTTAGATAGTCACTATATTTAATGGAGTTCCTTGTTTTCTCTGTCTGACTGCTATATTTTGTTAGCTTTTCTCAGACAACAGTGCTAAGAAAAATAATGGTAGAGTGTACCCTCAGGAGCTTTGATATGAAATATTATAAACAGTCCTTTTATGAAATCTAGTTTATGTTTAGAAAATATACATGCCTACTGGTAAGAGCCCCATCTGCCAGTTGAAAAGCAATAATCCAACATCCCTTCTTAAGACTTGGGTTACAGGTCAAAGAGATTGCCTTTGATCCTCCTCCAGACTTAGAGGGAGCATCAAGCTTACACTGCTTCAGTTTTGTTTTTTTTTAACTTTCATTTTTATCTTTCCTGCTACTTTGCATTTCCTTTTTTGGAGCTATGTAAGATTAGAGAAAGGGGTATTCTAAACTGCTCCAAGTTTTTTCTCCTTTCAAACAACTAACAACTTTTTAAGTGGAGGCCTTAGAAATGAACATTTGTTAACAATGAAAACAGGGAAGTCATCTTAGATGAAGACAGCTGAAGATTTTGTCGGTCTTTATAGACCTATAACAAGTAGTGGTTACTCTGCCAGCTAGTTAAATGCTCTTAGAGGAGCTGCCCCTCTTAAAGCAGAGGCCAGGTTCCCTGGTACCTTCTGGTAAAGGTACCCATTGAAGCCAAGGGCCAATAGAATGCTGAGCAGACAGGAAGATGGATTCCTTGCTGGAAACAGATCTCTGGTTGCATGGACTTGTGAAAGCTGAGAAAACAATTGAAGAGACATGGCTAGGGGAGCTCTGGCAGATACCCAATGTTCTTCAGTGGAAGCTGGGTCCCAGCAGCTCAACTAAGTAATCACCAGAAAAATGTCCATTCATCTATCACCCCTATTTGAACTCCTGAGAAATTTTTATCTGCTAGTAAGTTAGAAACTCCCCCTAAGTTTTTCTCTAACTCCTTGAGAGTTAACTTCAGAACCACTTTGAAGTTAGACTGTCCTTCTCTCAAGAAGTCAGGCTCCAGTAGCTTGCAATAATTATTTGCCTTTTATGGAGAATAGCTAGTGATTGTACTTATTCCTTATGTATGCTAGATAAGAGTAAAAATGTTATTTTAGTCAGTGTTTCACTTTCATGTGCATGTAGAAAATTCATAGATGTGATGTCTCTACTAACAGGTGAACAGTGGTGGCTAGGAAAAAAAATATGTTTAAACTATGAACTTTAAAGACAGAAACTTTAGAGATGATTCTGAGTAAAAATTAGCTTTGTCTTGCTGTTAGAGAAGTCTGCCTAGCAGATAAGGTAGATAACAAAAATATCTTAAAGGCTTCTTTGCCCTAGGGCAGGATTTTTCTCTGAGCCCTTGACGTGACTCTATCTCCAATTGTGATATCTTTTGCATTTAGGAACCGATCTAACTATTGCTAACTCACTATTTGATAATTGCCCTCATTCTCTTTTAAAGAACTGAACACAGTGGTTAAATCTCTTGATTATTGGTTTTTCTAGCAATACTTCTTTTTATGAGATTCCTACAGCTGAAAGCAATTGCAGCTTGCCCTTTTAGAAATACATGCTAGAGTCAGGAGTATGAGTTCCTGGGATAGATAGGGTTGTAAGGCAGTAAAAGGTGCCTCGTCTGCCTTTTTTACCTCCAGGTGGCTGCCACCTGCTCTGGAGGGGGTTATCTTGGAGGATACCTTGAGGATATAGAAAGCAGGTAGAAATAAAAGGGATGCCAATTCTTTTTTAGTATTTCAGATGGAAAAAAATCAATGTCAAATCTATTACTACTTTGGATATACTCGTTAGCCCTGGAGAGTATTTGTCATACATTTAAGGATTCTTGTTTTTTTTTTTTTTTTTTTTTCTGGCTTAGGCTGTCTTAAGGGTGGGTGTGGTGTGGCATGTGGTGCTGGGGATTGAACCACAGTTCATTGCGCCTGACTGATTTTGCCCAAGCAGTTGCTTTAGACAACTGAGCTAACCTGCCAGCCCCTTGACACATATTTAAAGAGTCACTTAATATTTTTCTGCACCTGCCTGCTGGAGTGCAGACAGAAGTGTTGATTATGATACTGTTTTACAACTAGCATCATACCATAAGAAAGAGGAAAAATAATGAGAATTATGTTATGCTCAGACTTGCTTTGCATTAAGAAATAATCCCTCATTGTGTTCAAAATGTAATTAAAAGCTTCAGAGAATAGATGAAAAATATGAGACTACCCACATTGATGTGTCCTTTCCTCTCATTAACCTAAGGCATTCTCCTCACAATGTGACAAGACTCAGTTCTTCCAAAAAGGATCCTTTGGCTAACAGTCAACTGACTTCTTAATATCAGGTTCTACATCTAGAGGAACAAACATTCAAATAAAGACATGTTTTTCCCTCAATACTGTTACCTTTTTATTAGAAAAGGAGAAAATTGAGGCTGTTGGATATGATGATGAACAGGTAATTCTCTATATGCATGCAACCAGAGAAAACTTGTTAAACATACCTTTCGCTGACCCTGACTTGATTCTCTTCTGTGATGGCAGTTCCTTCATGGAAAATAGAACAAGAAAAGCAGGTATGCATCAAACATTTGAAAGTTTCTCTCTTGCCCATGGGACTAGTGCTCAGCTATAGCTCTGACATATCTGTGACAAAAGCTCTACAATTCAGTGAAGTATAAAAAGTCAATATTTATACTGATGATTATATGGGGTTAATTACAGCTATGGGACAATTTGGTAGAAAGGCCCCTTATGTTGGGAACAGCAGCAACAACAACAAGTCACTATTATTCTCATTGGTCTAACTCTGCTAGGTATGTGAGATGAGCACCCCTGAAGCTACACACCTTTCCAAATCAAGAACACCTGTCATCTACTGAGTGCCTCAAAGAATCAAAAATCTATGATTAAACGGACTGGTTTAATCACCCTAGCATTGCTTGGGAAGCCGCATGGGTATTCATTGGCCCTGTGGGATTAAGCTGTGGCCCTGTACACCCCTTGGAAATATAGGGAGATACACACTGTAACTTGTATGGTTACCAGACAGGAGTGTCAAAAGTGTCGACAAACCTGCAAATTTACCCCATATATGGCATTGGTTGTGTAAAAGTATGTTTCACTGGTATGAACATTTGCCTGTTATCTTTATCTCTTCTTAGGGCCAGAGGATGACATCAAGACCTTGACTAACTATACTCAATGGGCCTTAAATGACACTGTGACTGGTTTTTCTGTCCTGAATAAAGAAGTAAAGTTAGTGAGCCAAGCAATCCTCCAAAATTCGATGGCATTACACATTCTAACAGCAGCACAAGGAACTACTCAGTGACTATAAAAGCTGAATTCTGTGTATGCCTTCCTGATCCTTCTGTTAATATCTTGACAGCTGTGCAAGATGTTAAATGACAGGTTAATGCCATGTCATATTCTAAAATTCCCTGGACTTTCCCAATATGCTTTTTTTCCCCAGAAAGCTATAGCTGTCTATTCTTGGTAAAAACTTTTATTGATTGAATTCATAATAATCTTTTTAAAAAATAATTTCATTGAGAAACAAAGCAATGAGAGTTTCAAAATGGATTAGTAACACAGTTTCAATAATTAATACATTGCATATTGTTGTCTTAGTGAATATTCATTGCACAAGATGCAAATCTGTCCACAAACACTACTAGAACAAGTCTTTCCATTGAATTAAGAGAATGTAGCTGCATAGCTATCCTAAATATTTTTAATATACAGATACAAAAATGTCCTTCATTTGTATCTCTATTTTTTGTTTAAGTTTGTCAGAGAAGGGTATTCCATGGACATTTAAATATTGTAGGTGCATGAATCCAGTAAAATATTCCAATATAGTCCAGTAGTCCACAATAGTAGTGTATTTTCTGTAAGACTGACAATGTCAGAAGTTGTTGGCTTGAGCCTTTTATAGTTCAGCATATTAATATGGCTTTACTCTTTATACTTTGTCTTGATACTTTTTTGCTAGATGGTTAAGATCAAGATAAAGCAAGATCTATATAACAACAAATGTAACTTTTGCATCTGACAAAGTCAGTTAAATCCCTCAGGATTTAATGTGAAACCCTGTACCACAGTTGGTAGATCCTTCATCAGTGTCAGCCATGTGGATGAGTCATGGCCATTGCTTGACCAATTTGCTCTGTGCGAAAGCCAGACAGCAGGTTTTCTCTCCACGTTACTCCCCTTAGGCACACTCTACATCACTGACTACTTTCCTCTGTGGCCCCATAACCTCTTTGATCAGAAAATTTACTACACAACTGAGTTACATGATGCTATAGTACAGATTCTCCTATGTCCTGATTCTTCACAGACTTTGAAAGGCAAGGGTCAAAATGTTGGCTGTTCTTGCAGCCCTTCTTTTCTCTAACTTTCGGTCTGTGAACTTAGGTTGTTAACCCTCCAGAAGAGAAGCTTATTATTATTAACCTACAAGATAGGCAGTTGAGCTTATCCTCACTATCTGTCTGAATACCAAACATCTTAGGCTAACATGAAACAGGTATATTCCATCAAGTATTGATATGTTAAACTCTAAGTCCCTACAGAGTATGGAGAAAAAAATTAAAAAATTGGAATAAACTGTTACATATGTTTAAATAGAAATTTAGAAATATAACCATATATAGCCTTGTAGCAGGGCAGTCTCATAATTTTTTTTTTTCTTGTCACTTGCCTTCATTTATAACCCATTTTTAAACAAACATTTACTTGAGAGACAGTATGGGAGTAATTGGTACTTCATGACAAACAGTAATTATTTAGAAGACCAGAATGACAGGCATTCCAAGCATGACACTACCATTACACATTGCTATCTTCAATGCAGTTGCTTAGTTCACAGGTATCAGCATGTACAGTTATTCAGGGTGAGAATCCTACCAATCAACTGCTAGTTTCAAAAACACACTGAAGAATTTCAGGATCATTGATTTACCCATATTGTGCATATAAATTTGTGGCTTTGCCCCTGTCATGTTTCCTAGCATTTCACCTTGCCCTATCTTCATTGTCTAATCCTCAAGTTCTCACTTTCCTTTTGACTGTGTTATACATTTCTATTTTATTTCTTCTTTTGAGTTCTTATACTAGGAAGATTATATGATATGTACACATATGGGTCTGGTTTATTTCACTTATGAGTATATCTTCAAGTGGCATCCACTTCAATACAAAGGCTTCAAATTTATTATTCTTTATAGGTGAGTAATACTCCATTGAATAAAAATACCATATTTTTTTTACTCATTCCTCAGGTGATGGGCATCTTGGTTGTTTCCAAGATTTGACTACCAAAAATTATGCTGCTGTAAACATAGGTACACTTATATCATTATAATATATTTTCAGTTCCTCTGGGAAAATTCCCAGTAGGGGATAGCTGGTTTGAATGGGATTTCCAGTCTTATTTTTTTAAGGACTGTCCACACTGATTTTCATGATGGTTGCACCAGTCTGTATTCCCACCAGAAGTGGAGAAGGGTTTCTTTTTCCCTACAACCTCCCCAATATTTGTAGTTGGTTGATTTCTTTATGATAGCCATTCTTTCTGGGGTGAGATGGTATCTCAGTGTTGTTTTAATTTGCATTTCATGGATGGCTAGTTATATGGAGCATTTTTTCATAATTTATTTGCTTCTTTAATTTCTTCCTCTGAGAAATGTGTGCTTATCTTGGATGCTCATTTCTGGATAGAGTCCTTAAATTGTGGGGCCTAATGCATTTTAGTTCTTTATAAATTTTAGAGAGCAGACTTTTGTCTGAGTGTTTATTAGCAAGATTTTTTCCTAAACTTATTGGTTGTATTTTCACTTTGTTGATAATTTATTTTGACATGCAAAAACTTCTCAATAAGAGGCTTCAGTTGTTAATTCCTTCAAGCATTACACTGCAATTCAAATTTTGTTCATAGACTCTTTGCTTACCGCTATGTCTTTAAGAATTCCCCCTACTTTCTCTTCCAGAAGAGTTAGTGTTTCTGTTTTAATGTTTAGATCCATTTTGACTTTAGCTTAGTGCATAGTGATAGACCTGGGTGGAGCTTTTGTTTCTGGCATGTAGAGAGCCAGTTTTTCCAACACCATATGTTAAAGAATATATCTTTCTTCCAGCAAGCATGTTTGGCTTCTCTGTTGAAGATAAAGTGGCTGATTGTGTTCATAGAGGCTTCTGCATCTTCTAATCTACTCCATTCATTCTTAGTTCTGTTTTATTGCCAATTCCATGTTGATTTTGTCACAGTAGCTTTGTAGTATAATTTCAAGTCAGGAATTGTGATGCCTCCTGCCTTGTCTTTGTTGGCCAGGATTGTATTTGCTATTCTAGGTCTTTTCTGGTTCTAAATGAATTTTAGGAATGATTTCTACAGGTCTGTGAGGTTTTTTTAGTGGTAGTTTGATAGGAATTGCTGTACATATTTAATGCTGGGCTGCATTATCTCTGAATCAATATGAAGACTTCTGGAGAGACCTAGTAGGCTAGCTGCAGCCACTCTAGCCTTCCTGCTGAAGTCTTCTGATTTTCAATCTTTTTTTTTTGTGCTGAAGATTGAACTAAGGCCCTTGCCATTGTCAGCCAAGCACTTATTCTACTGATCTATCTCTCCTGTCTAGTTCGCTGACTTAAGCCACCATTCATGACCAAGAAGACCACTGGAGAATCATGACTATCACAACAACCTGTAGGAGCCTTGGAGAGCACTACCCTGTACCAATCCACCATCAAGAGAGCCTTGTACAACTTCAGCACACCTTCATCATCATTGGATTGTCAGAAAGTAGGTAGAAACCATAAGGACATAGGAATAAAAGAGTTCATGAACAAAAGACTAACTGCATGGAACTGCTTCACAGAATCAACAATTGGTATCTCATCTTTTTTTAAAGTATCTGCAGTTCAAAAGAAATCACCAACACAGTTAAAAAAAAAAAAAAAACAACATAGTGGGAGATAATTATAGCAGATTGTGTGTCAGAAAAACAATTCCTATCTAGAACACATAAAAGACTAAGAAAAATCAGGCCTCGAAAATTCAAGAACACTATCTAGGCCTAGAACAGCAGGGCCGACTCTGGCAACTTCCTAGACTCCTCCCCCACGCTCACTGAGCGAGTGGGAATTTGCACGACTCCCCGACTTCCCGGTTCCGTGAGTGTGTGGCAAGTCTGAGGGAGAGACTTTGGCTTCTTCCCATGCATGTCGCACTACCCAGATCCCTGTCCCCAAGCCCGCGGAGTGAGCAACTGGCCTGAGACCTTAGGGCCCACTTGCCGGCAACTCCCCAGATGCCCTGCCCCAACGTCCGTCTAGCAAGTGGGAATTTACCCAAATCCCTGGGCATCCAAGTTTAGTGAGTCTGAGGGCAAGCTTGGGGCTTCTCTCTGCGTGCTCTGCGCCATCCAGAGCATGAGGCCCCAAGACATCCTAACCAGACACCTGCCTGAGACACTCCAGACAGACCAAGCCCGCCACGAGGGCGAGAACTTTTGGTAACTCTGCTGGCACTTGATCCATCCCTGCCCGCCCAGCCTGGTGATTGTGAGGGAGACTTTTGCGCCCCGTAGTGCTCCCCTGACCAGGGACCCAACAGAGAGGAACCACAGGAGCTGCAGCAAAAAGGAACTGAACACAACAGCTAGATCCAGGCCAGGCATAACTGGATAATCTCAAACTTAATAGACTGGCACCTGAATCTCATTACACGATAAGGCTATAGCTGCACCAAACCTCTACAGCAAAGGTCAGAGGTCAGTACTATACAAAATGACAAAGACAAGGAGAAAAATGCAATCTCAGGTCTCAAGTACACCAATAAATGCAAAGGACACTAGCTCAGCTGAAATAAATGAATCAACAGAGGCGGAAACAAAGGAACAACAGCAGATAGGTATAGAGGAACTCAGACCAGAATTAATGCCTAAGATAAAAAAAGAAATATTTCACCACATAGCATCTGAAGTAATGAATCAAATCCCGAAACATGGCGGAAACCCAATGCTCACCCAGAACAATGGCAGAAAACACTATTCCAGCTGAAACGTATGCACTAAGAGTGTCGGAAGCAAAGAAACAACAGCAGAAAGGTCATGAGGAACTCAAAGCAGAAATAATTTTTGAAATGAAAAAAGAATTCTTTGAAATCATAGCATCTGAAATACAGAAACAATTCCGGAAATATACAGAGGAAACCCAATTTTGAAGATACTCTGCAGTAAAAGAATTAACAGCTAACTCTAAGGAAGACATGGATAAAAAAACAAGAAGCTCAGAAATATGACAGATTCCTATAATGAGCAATACAGAAAAGAGATAGAACACATGAAGCAGAGTCAAAGAGATATAGAAGAACTAAAAGCATCAATCATGAGTCTACAAAAACGTTTCAGTGAAAGCGAAGGCAGAGTTTCACATCTTGAGGATGATGGTGCAGCTATTGAAAAGGTGAGAAAGAATCTCTTAAAAAGAACGAGAATGCAGGAAAAAGTAATTCATCACCTGTAAGATGACGCGAGGATGAATAATGTGAGATTAACTGGCATCAGTGAGAATGAAGGAATCAATACAAATGATATAAAATGAATATGGGCAGAAGTAATCACAAAAAAATTTCCCAAATATGAGGAAACAATCCAACATTCAGGTAACCAAAGCATACAGAACATCAAATAACTTCAACCCAAGTAAAACCACACCGAGGCATATAATAGTTAAGATCCCAGAAATCAAGCAAAAGAATAATACACGGAAAGCTGCTAGAGAGAAGAAGAAGCTCACATTCAAAGGAAAACCCATCAGAATTACAGCTGACTTCTCTACACAAACCATGAAGGCAAGGAGAGCATGGAGCAGAGTTCTTCAAGTCCTGTATCAAAACAAATTCTAGCTCAGACTATGGTACCATGCAAAACTCTCTTTCAAGTTTGATGGAGAAGTGAAATACTTCCACAACAAAGAACAACTAAAGAATTTCATGATGACAAAGCCATCCCTACACAGGCTGCTGAAAGATGTTCTAGAGAGAGACCACAATGACCAAAACTCCATGAATGAGAATGGAAGGAACCCACTAAACAGGACAGACAATTAAGCACAGGATATAAAGGAATAAACAACACTAGGTAAATATCATGACAAACATAAGTCAACACATTTCAATTATAACCATCAATGTAAATGTACTCAATTTACCAATTAAGAGAAATAGACTGGCACAGTGGATTAGGAAAAAAAAATCTAACAATAGGCTGTATACAAGAAACACACTTAACTCAAAAAGACATTCATAGGCTCAAAGCCAAAGGATAGAAAACAATGCCCCAGCACCTCAGAAAAAAGCGGGAGTAGCAATTCTGTTCTCAGACAGTCTCAACTTCAAACCAAGAAGGATCAAATGACACAAAGAAGGCCACTATATATTGGGTAGTGGAAAAATTCAAGAGCAAGAGGTAACACTCATAAATATCTATGCATCAAACACAGGAGCACCCAACCATGTAAGACAAATCTCAATGGACATGAAAAACCTAATATCTAAGCCACAGTCTTAACAGGAGACCTTAACACCCCCTTATCTCAAAAAGATAGATTAACCAGACAAAAAATTAGCAAGGAAGTAGCAGAACTGAACCAGAGCTTGGAACAAATGGACCTGGTGGACCTATACAGAGTGTTCCACCCAACCACAGCTGAATACACATTTTTTGAGCTGCACATGGGTCATTTTCCAAAATAGACCACATACTAGTCCATATGCACGAAAATAGAAATTATCCCATGCATATTATCTGACCACAGTGCAATCAAACTGGAACTAAATGAGAAAAGAAACCAGAAAAACCTGCTAAATTCATGTAAATTAAACAACACCCTACTCAGTAATCAATGGGTTACAGAAGAAATTAAACTAGAAATTCAACAATATCTACGATTCAATGAAAATTCAAGCACAACTTACCAGAATTTATGGGATACGATGAAAGCAGTTCTTAGAGAGAAAATCATAGCTATGAACTCACACATTAAGAAAACAGAATGAGAACAAATAAACACCCTAATGTTGGGCCTCCAACATCTAGAAAAAGAAGAGCAAATGAAACCCAGAGCACAAAAACGGGAAGAAATCATAAAGATTAGAGCAGAAATTGATTCAATTGAGATGAAGAAAACAGTTCAAAGGATCCACAAATCAAAAAGTAAGTTCTTAAGCCTCTAGCCAACCTCATTAAAAAGAGGAAAGAAAAAAATTCAAATACAAGCAATAAGGAATGAAAAGGGTGAAATCACCACAGACCCAGCAGAAATTCAGAAGATTATCCATAGTTACTTTGAGAATCTTTATGCTCACAGAATAGAAGACACAGAAGAAATGGACAGATTCCTTGAAAGGTAAAAATTACCAAAAATGAACCAAGAAGATATAACAACTCTGAATAAGCCAACAACAGCCAATGAAATACAAAATGTAATAAAAAGCCCGTCAACAAAGAAAAGTCCAGGTTGTGATGGATTTACAGCTGAATTCTACAAGAAATTTATAGAAAATATAATCCCTGCACTCCTAAAACTCATCAGTGAAATTGAAAAGGAATTAGTCCTTCTAAAATCATTTCTGGAAGCAAGTATTATACTGATTCGAAAGCCATGGAAAGACACACAAAAAAGGAAAACTACAGGCCAATCTCCCTCATGAAGACAGACACAAAAAATACTCAATAAAATCCTAGCATATAGGATACAGCAAATCATCAAGAAGATCATACACCATGACCAGGTAGGTAGGATTCATCCTAGGGGTGCAAGGATGGTTCAATAATTGAAAATCTATAAATGTAATACACTATATTAGTAGACTGAAATCTAAAAACCACATGATCGTCTCAATTGATGCAGAGCAAACTTTTGACAAAGTCCAACACTCATTCATGCTCAAAGTCCTACAGAAAACTGGAATAGATGGACTCTACCTTAACTTGATAAAAGCCATCTATGACAACCCAAAAACTCATATAATCCTAAATGCAGAAAACTGAAATCTTTTACTCTTAAATCAGGTACAAGACAAGAATGTCCTCTATCGCACCTCCTATTCAATATAGTCTTGGAATCCTTAGCAACAGCCATTAGACAAGAGGGAGAAATAAAAGGAATAAGAAGAGTTAAACAGTAAAGAAGAAGTTAAATTATCACCATTTGCAGATGACATGATACTTTACTTGGAAGATCCAAAAAACTCCACCAAGAAACTACTAGAATTGATAAGAAATTCAGTAGCATAGCAGAATACAAAGTCAATACTCAAAAGTCAATAGCATTCCTCTACACAGATAACAAACACTGTGAGAGGGAAACTATAGAAACGATACCTTTTACAATAGCACTGCGGAAAATGAAATACCTTGGAATTAATTAACCAAGGAAGTCAAAGATCTTTTCACAGAAAATTACAACACACTAAAAAAAAGAGATTATAGACAATTTCAGAAAATGGAAAGATATTCCATGCTCCTGGATAGGAAGAACCAACATCGTGAAGATGGCCATACTCCCAAAATTGCTGTACAGATTTAATGCAATCCCTATCAAAGTACCACCAACATATCTCCCAGACCTAGAGAAATTGTTAGTAAAATTTATTTGGAACCAGAAAAGACCTAGAATAGCAAAGGCAGTCTTCTTCAATAAAGGTAAGGCAGAAGGCATCACAGTTCCTTACTTGAAATTATACTACAAAGCCATTGTGATAAAATCAACATGGTATTGGCAACGAAATAGACCTGAGGATCAATGGAATAGATTAGAAGATACAGAGGAATCTACAAACACACTTAGCCACCTGATCTTCAGCAAAGGGGCCTAATGAGCTTACTGAAAGAAAGATAGCCTCTTTTACAAATGATGCTGGAGAAACTGGATTTCTCCATGCTGAAAACTGAAGCTTGACCTAGCTCCATCACCATGCAGTAAGCTAAAGTCAAAATGGATTGAGGATCTAAACACTAAGACAGAAACACTCAATCTCCTGGAAGAGAAAGTAGGAGGAACTCTTAAAGACATAGGGGTAGGTAAAGAGTTCATGAACAAACATATATTCGCATGGGAAGCACTTGAAAGAATCAACAACTGGGATCAACTCTTCTTAAGGAGCTTCTGCGTGTCAAAAGAAATTGTCAACAGAGTGAAAAGACAACCCACAAACTTTGAAAAAATCCTAATAAGCAATCAGACAGAGGTCTACTGTCTAGAATATATAAAGAACTAAGATATAACAGGGCCTTCTCAGAGGACGAAATTAAAGAAGCGAATAAATATATGAAAAAATGCTCCACATCGGTAGTCATCCTTGAAATGCAAATAAAAACAACACTGAGATACCATCTCACTCCAGAAAGAATGGCTATCATAAGGAAATCAACCAACAACAAATGTTGGAGAGGATATGGGGAAAAGGGAACACTTTTCCACTGCTGGTGGGAATGTAGACTGGTATAGCCATTGTAGAGATCAATGTGGAGACTCCTCAAAAGAGTAGGACTTGAAATTCCATTCAAGCCAGTTATCACCTTACTAGGAATTTTCATGGAGGAACTGAAAACATTATATCATAGTGATATTTGTGTACCTATGTTTATAGCAGCACAATTTGTGATAGTGATATCTTGTAAACAACCAAGATGTCTGTCATATGAGGAATGGTTGAAAAAGATGTGGTATTTCTATATAATGGGGTATTACTCTGTATAAAGAATGATAAACCTGAAGCATTTATGCTGAAGTGGATGCCACTTGAACATATACTTATAAGTGAAATAAACCAGACACACATGTGCAAATATCATATAGTTTCCCTAGTATAAGAAGTGAAAAGGTGAAATACCATTAGAAATGTACAACAACAACCACAAAGAATTTAGTCACATAGTTAGGGCAAACTGAACTTCATATGCTGCAGGGTACTAATTAGCTTTTCTTCTGGATGGTTAATAACCTAAGTTCACAGATCAAAATTGGAGAAATAGAAGAGCCACTAAGTCAGCCAACATTTTGGCCCTAGCCTTTCAAGGTCAGCAAAGACTCAGGGCATAGGAGAACCTGTACTGTAACATCATGAAACTCAGTTGTGCCCCAAATTTTCTGATCAAGGAGATTATAGAGCCACAAAGGAAAAAGACTGATGATGTATAGTGTGCCTGAGGAGAGTCACATGGAGAGAAAACTTTCTCTCAGAATCTCACAGAGAGCAAACTGGTCAAGCATTGGCTGTGATTCATTCACATGGATGACACAGACAAAGGATCACAGAGTAAAGTACAGGATTACAAGATAAACCTTGAGGGGACTTCAGTGACCTCCTCAGAAACAAAAGCTACATCTTTTGTTATATAAATCTTGGACCATCTCGGTCTTAACCATCTAGCAGAAAAGTATAAAAATGAGGTATATAACATGGGGACATAATAATAAGTTGAGCTGTAAATGGCTACAGCCAACAACTTCTTCAGATAACTCACTATTATTGTGGTCTGCTGGACTGTGTTGGATTGTGTCACTGAGTTCAAGCACTTAAATTGTTTTAATGACAATGGAGTGCCCATCTTTGATAGGTCTAGACAAAAAAGGGGATGCAAAGGAAGAACCATGATGTGTGTGTATAAACAGTACAGTTAGGATAAATATGCCGTGCTTCTGTATTATTCTATGAGAAGCAAGATTTGCACTGATAGTCATTGGACAACATGTCATGTCAGCTTCTAGTACTATGGACTGTGGACAACCACTAGGAAGATAACAAGGTAGAAGTATTGATTGTTGAATCTGTGATATAATTCAGGTATAAAAAATGAGATCAGTAGACAGCTACACTCTTTTAATTCCCTGATTGGATACATCTGCTATAATAATATCTGTAAGCATAATGCAATGTATGCACCTTGTACAATAGCAAGACATTATGAAAACAGTTTGCAACGTATTAATTTATCAAATCTGTCCTGTTAATTTGTCTTGAAACTGTGTTATTGCTATTCGTTCTTCAATATAAAAAAGAAATGTGAATTCTGCTGGAGTTAGGTTAAGTGAATGTCTATATTAACTTTTGTTAATTTGAATTGCTTATACTCATCAAACATCATCATTAAAATTTGGATTTACAAAACTAATAAAAATACACTTCTAAAAATAGGCATCTAAGATGAATATTGGTAAGTCCTGAGCACTTTGCCTGAAACACTCTGTCCCTTAGTTTCCTAGGTAACCTACACCAACCCCAGTCCCAACCCTGCCCCACATTGTACTCTGTTCTCAGGTCATTTCTGTTGATCCATGTTGGTCTCAGATCAGTCCTTTGTGTGAAAACAAAATTAAGCCTTAGGGAAGATAAATTATGTTCACCTGAGACTTGGCCATTCTAGCCCACTATCGCCCTTCCTAAAAGATCCTATAAAGTCTCCTATCCCCCCTTTATTTGCTGCTGTCTTGCTCTTCTAGACAGCCAACCTGCTTGCTGCCTCAAATAAACTTACTCACATTAGAATGGCTGGTCTGGTTAATATACACTTCACAAATAAAGAGATACACATGGCAAATAAATATATGAAAAATGTTTAACACCATTGTTCATTCAAGAAATTCAAATTACAGCAATGCTGAGATAATACCTTACCCCATAAAAAATAGCTAACATCAAGAAATCATGCAGTAGCAAAAGCTGGAGAGGTTTTGGGGAAAAAGGAGCCCTTCTCCACTGTTGGTGAGAGTGCAGGCTGGTACAACCACTATGGAAATCAACATGGAACTTTCTCAAAAAGCTAGGATTGCAAGCCCATTCAAGCCAAGCTATTCTCCTCCTAGGTATTTTTCTAAAAGAACTGAAATCATTATAGCACAGCAATATATGTGCACCCATGTTTATAGCAGCACAAATTTGTCACAGCTAAATCTTGGAAACAATCCAGATACTCATCAACTGAGGAATGGATAAGAAAGATATGGCATTTTTATACAATGGAATATTGTATAAAAAGATAAACTCAAGGCTTTTGTAGATAAATGAAAGCAAGTAGAGACTATACTGGTAAGTGAACTAAATCATATCCACATGTACAAACATTGTATTATTTCACCAGTGTAAGAAACAGAAAAATAATGAAAAACTAAAAAGCACAACAGATACTGTGCGACAGACAGAAATTGTTGAATGGGAAGGAAAAACTGGAGTACGGAAAAGGACAAATGAAAGAAGGGAAAAAACATACTTAGGTATATAAGCAAAATAGTTTGGTTAATTGTATTGCTGATTTCTGCTGGTCTTTTGAAAGTAGCAGTTAATACTTAATTTTTTTTTTACTCTGATAATTTGTTCTGTTTTGAATTTCTTATTCCTTTGTTATTGTTTTATTTTTCTTTAAATGATATGTTTATATCTGCTAATCTGAACAACTAAATTAAAGATAGCATCATATAATGCAGCTACCATTGTTTTGCCCCTGTCTTGTTTCCTAGCTTTTCTCCTTGCCCTCTCTTCGTTGTTTAATCCCTAAATTCTCACTTTCCTTTTAATTTATGTTGTACCTTGCTGTGTTTGTCTTCTTTTGAGTTCTTACACTGGGGAGACTATATAATATTTACACATGTGGGTCTGTTTTTTTTTTCCACCTATGAGTATATCTTCAAGTGGCATCCATTTAAATATAAAGGCTTCGAGTTTATCATTCTTTTTTTTTTTTTTTTTTTTTTTTTTTTTTTTTTTTTTTTTTTTTTTTTTTTTTTTTTTTTTTTTTTAGCAGAACTGGGGAATTGAACTCAGGCCCTTGTGCCTGCTAGGGAAGCCCTTATTCTACAGAACCATTTTCATGGTGTGAGTTTATCATTCTTTATAGCTGAGTAATATTCCACTGCATCAAAATATCACATTCATTCATTATTCTGGTGATGGGCATCTTGGTTGTTTCCAAGATTTGGCTATCACAAATTGTGTTGCTATAAATATAGGCACACATATATCACTATGATATGATGTTTTCAGTTCTTCTGCGAAAATTCTATATTGATCTTAACCATCCAGCAGAAAAGTGTAAAAATGGAGTATAATATTAAAGCCATATTAATATGCTGAGCTGTAAAAGGCTCAAATCAACAACTTCTGACATTGTCAGTCCTACAGAAAACCCACTACTGTTATGCACTACTAGACTAGATTGGATTATTTTGCTGAATTCACACACCTACAATATTTAAGTGGCAATGGAATACCCACTTCTGACAAGACTAAACAAAAAAAGGAGTACAAATGAAGGGCCATTTTATGTCTGTACGTACAAAATAGGATAGGTATACAGCTATTTGCTCTTAATTCAATGAAGAAAGATTTTTACAGGATATCATGTCTGCATCTTGTACTACGAATAAAAACTATGAAAACAACAATATGCAATGTATTAATTATTGAAACTGTCCTACTAATCTGTTTTGAAACTCTCATCGCTATTTGTTTCTCAATAAAATTAATTAAAAAATACAGCAACTTTTGTTGAACTCATTATTTTTTAGTGAAATCTTATATCTAATGCTGACTTTTTTCTATCACTATTTTATATTCTTTAGAAACTGAAAAAATAAAATGAAATAAATTGAAATCTGTCACCTTGGGTGGAAACCAACACCTCCGTGACCTATCCCTTCCAGAAAAGGTCCTTGTTCCTCCCA
Source organism: Ctenomys sociabilis (assembly GCA_004027165.1). Lineage (NCBI taxonomy): Eukaryota > Metazoa > Chordata > Mammalia > Rodentia > Ctenomyidae > Ctenomys > Ctenomys sociabilis. The sequence continues at coordinate 68,399 of PVKA01005813.1, forward strand.
TGTACACTTACTATGTTACTTGCTTCCCCTCTGAATCACTATTACCTAAACAATTATACTTGCCTTCTTATTGGTTGGCAGTAGTTCTGTCCCACCTTGTGACTTTCCATTGGATCAATGTTACATAAGTAACTACACATGTAATCTCATTAGGGACCACAATTTTGTCCACCTTATACCTGATACCTGGTGGCTGTGGTTTCATAAGCATCTTGTGATTATAAAGCTTCCTCTAGCCGGGCGTGGTGGCGCATGCTTGTAATCCCAGCACTCGGGAGGCTGAGGCAGGAGGATTGTTGTGAGTTCGAGACCAGCCTGAGCTACAAAGTGAGCTTAAAGCCAGCCTGAACTGCATAGCAAGACCCTGTCTCAAAAAGACACACACACACACACACACAAAAAAAATAAATAAAGCTTCCTCTGAGCAGAAGAGTTTTGGGATATCTTTCTGGGTGTCTACTTCTGTGTCTCTCAGGCAGGAGCGCTCTTTCTCTCAATAAATATTCCATACTTTTAGCCTCTGTTGTTCCTAGAATTCATTCTTCAATTTTAGAGTGCACACCTCTGCATCAGGTATCTAACAGAATGGGAGTTATAATATTTCCCTTATTTAGAGGTCCTTATATCATCCCTATATCAGTGGAATGCTTGTAGACTGTGGCCTAGGTAGTGTTTTTGCAGAGCTTCCACTGGACTTCAGAAACCATCTGTGACTGTCATTCCATATGTCTGGAATGCCGTTAGGCTCCCTGGCAGTACCAGTCTCTGGATTGCCATGTGTTTCTGTGGTCAGTCTCCAGATGGCTGCGAATTCCAGAGCTGCTCATATATCCTCTCCATCCCTGTTTTTGGAAGGCATTCTGGAGGAGAGATCCTGCACCATCTGCACTGCTAGCTTCTTTCTTATGCCCTGAGTGAGATGTTCTTTCTCTTGTCATAAATGTGATGAGAGTTCAATAACTTCTTGCACTCAGGAAGTTGCTTGACTCTTGGGATCTTTGTTCAGCACATGTGCTAATTCCCTTTGGCTACTTTGAGCCCCAGTAGGATCTACCACAGAGGGCTTTTTAGCTTCAAGAGTGAACACCATGTTCACTCATGACTCTCCTTGTTCTCCATATTTTTGCTTTTCTTCACAGTAGCAGTGCAGTTAGAAACAATGGAGCTGAGAGGGTCACTCCTTTCCCTCCACTTAGACTCTAAACAGTAGTCTATGATTATTCTTGCTTCCATTGTTCTAAGAGGGGTAAAAATAAAATAACAAAACCCCAGGACGTCTCTGATGCTCTAGGCAAGAGAACATGCATGTTGGATCTCCTAGGCTGACCCGTGGTAACTTTCAGCCAACCCCTACTTCATTATAGGTTCAAAAATATGTATCATACATTATAAATATAATTAAAATCAGAGTGAGTTCTGGGTCAAGCATGCATGTTGAGAACCCATATGATGACTAAGTACCCTGCCAATTGTTCTTGTCAATTACACCTACAAAGTCAGGGAGACACCTAAATGGAGAGGCCTAACCTAGTTCCAAAAGCCTGATGTAGCCACATTCTTTTGCTGTTGCTACATTTGTGTGTTTTGACCTTTGGACTGTGCTTTTCTGTCACTTTTGTGTTTTTTTTTCAGTTGGTGTCCTATGTTTCCCTGTCCTGGAGTTGCATTGAGCACTCCAGATCCCATGATTTACCTTAAATGTAGCTGCTTACCAGATAGTACTAGGTGTACATTTAATAATATTTTCTTCATTGTACACAAGAGCCCGGACTACTATTGACCCATTCCATGGCAATAGCACCATGTCTGTACTTTCTGTTTCTGCTCTCCCATCCCCTTTAGAACTCACTCTGGTCATGGTATCTCTCAGTACTCCACTGAAGTTGACACTGGCATTTCTAAAATCAGTGATTAAAATAGTAGCAGCATTTAGAACAAGTTATGGCTCTCCTTTCAGGATGCTGTCCTTTCAGGTTTTGAGGCATATGCTGTCTTTATTTTGCTTTTTCCTTTCAGACTAGTCCTTTTCAGCTTCCTTTGCTAATTGATCCTTATTTATCCACTTATAAATGTGAGTACCACATGTGTATGACTTTTCTTGCTGGAGTTTACCCTATGACTCATCATTCTTTTTTCTCTGTAGTACTGAATGTTATACTCAGGGTCTTTGAACTGAGTTATGTTTCCAGCATTTTAAATTTTTATTTTGGGATAGGGTTTCACTGAGTTACCCAGGTTGAGCTCAGACATGGGATGCTTGTGTCTTACTGGCTTGATCTTGTATTTAAAGTAGTCTTCATTTTAGCAGCTATCTCTGTTTGGAATGCCCTTTCTCTAGATACCTAAACAATTAACGTCCTCATTTCTTTCAGCCATGTACTAAAATAATAGAGCTTTTAGATGACTTTTATCATGAAAGTTAGATAACATTCATGATAAACAAGGCAATGATATCATCTCCAGAAATTTTTATCATTTTTTCTTACATTCTGTTTTTTCTTTTTAGAATTTATTTATTTGTATTATCTTTTTTTATTCTGTCAAATACTATAATATAACCTAAATCAAAAGACATTTTCACTCATTAGCAAGCAAACAGGGCCAGATACAAAATTAGTATGTGAAATCTCTGCAGATCTGGCCCAGGTATGTCCCTGAGTGATTTGTTTTACTTCATTATCGGGACCCTTTTCTCCACACACTCTTGCTCTTGGGAAACCTGCACCCCCCCATCCAGCCCAAGCCCAGGCCTTGCTAGTATGTGGGAAAGCTTCTGCTCTACCCTGTACCCCCTGGGCCAAGGGCACAACAGAGGGGAACCACAGGTTCACTGTTCTGCAAGAGGGGCACAACAGGTTCACTTAAAGGACCGCAGCAGGAAGGAGCTGAACATAACAGCTAAACCCAAGCCAGGCATAACTGGATAAACTCAAACTTAATAGATCTGGTCCTGAATTTTGTTAGGTGCTAAGGTTATAACTGCACTAAAGCTCTACACCAAAGGTCAGAGCTCAGTGCTATATGAAACGACAAAGAGAAGCAGAAAAATGCAATCTCAGGCCTTGAGCACACCCAGAACAAGTGCACAGGACACTAGCTCAGCTGAAATGTATCATTTAATAGCATTGGAAATAAAGAAACAACAGCAGAAAGCTATAGAGGAACTCAGAGCAGAATTAATTTCTGGAACAAAAAAAGAAATCTCTGAATTCATAGCATTGGAAGTAAAGAATCACATACACAAACATATGGAAGAAACTCAAACTGCAAAAAAACTCAGCAGTGAAAGAGTTCATAATTGCCTCTAAAGAAGTCATTGATAAAAAATAAAGGAAATAAGACATGTGATGGATTCCTTCAGCAATACAGGAAAGAAATAGATCACATGAAGCAGAGTCAAAGAGATACAGAGGAACTTAAAATCTCAATCACAAGTCTACAAAACCATCTGGGTGAAAGTAAAGACAGAGTTTCAGATCTTGAAGATACTCGTTCGGCTAGTGAAAAGGTGACAAAGGATCTCTTTAAAACACCTAAGATGCAGGAAAAAATAATCCATCACATGCAAGACGATGAAAACATGAACAATGTGAGACTAATAGGCATCAATGAGAAAGATGGAGTCAATAAAATGATATAAAAAGAATATGGGCAGAAGTAATAGCAGAAAATTTCCCAAATATGAGGAAACAATGACATTCAGGTAACTGAAACATAGAGAATGCCAAATAACTTCAACTCAACTAAAAACACAAGACATATAAAATCAAGATCCCAGAAATTCAGCACAAGATTAATATACTATAAGACACTACAGAAAAGAAGCAGACCACATTCAAAGGAAAACTCATCAGGATTAAGACTGACTTTTCTTTACAAATCATGGAAGGCAAGAAGAACATGGAGCATAGTACTTCAAGTTCTTTCTGAAAGCAAATTCCAACCCAGACTGCTATATCTTGCAAAACTCTCAAGTTTGATGGAGAAGTGAAATACTTCCATGAGAAAGAATAACTAAAAAATTTTATAATGACAAAGCCAATCCTACACAGATTACTGAAAGATGTTCTATAGAGGGACCAAAATGATCAGAACTCCACCAGCAGGAACAGAAGAAACCCACTAAACAGGGCAAACAATGAAACACAGGATAAAAAGAAGTAAACAACAGCAGGTAAATAACATATCAATCATAAGTGAGCACATCTCAGTTATAACTATCAATGTAAATGAACTCAACTCAGCAATTAAGAGAAGTAGACTGGAATAGTGGATTAAGAAACAAAATTCATGAATATACTGTATATAAGAAACACACTTAACTCATAAAGAAATTTATAGGCTAAAACTCAAAGGATGGAGAACAATACTATATGCCCCAGAACCTCAGAAAAAAGCAGGGGTAGGAATCCTGTTTTCAGACAGTCTCACCTTCAAACCAAGAATGATCAAATGACACAAAGAAGGCCTTTATATATTGGTTAGGAGAAAAATTCAAGAACAAGAGGTAACACTCCTAAATATCTATGCACCAACTATATAAGATAAATGCCCACAGGAGCATCCAACTATATAAGATAAATCTTAATGGACATGAAAAAGCTAATATCCAAGACCACAACCTTAACAGGAGACCTGAACACAACTTTATCTCAAAACAAT
>PVKA01005813.1:73160-88070 GCA_004027165.1 Ctenomys sociabilis
ACAAAAAAAAAAAAAAAAAATTTAGGAAGGTTTACACAAAAAGCTATACTCTCTTAATTTACTGATAAGAGACATAAGGTATAATAATGTCTGTAAGTGTAATATCATGTATACACCTTCTATGATACCAAAACATTATGAAACCAGTTTGCAATGTATTAATTTATCAAATCCATCTTGTCAAGGTATCTTAAAACTGTCTCATTGATATTTGTACTTCAATAAAACAAAAATAAAAATAAAAAAACCACTCCTGGATACACACTTTTTTCAGCTGCACATAGGTCATTTCTAAAATAGAGTACATACTAGTCCATAGGTCATGCTTAAGTATATGCAAGAAAACAGAAATTATCCTATGCATGTTATCTGACCACAGTGCAATGAAACTGGAAATAGATGACAAAAGAAACCAGAAGAAATGTCTAAATCTATGCACCAACTATATAAGATAAATGCCCACAGGAGCATCCAACTATATAAGATAAATCTTAATGGACATGAAAAAGCTAATATCCAAGACCACAACCTTAACAGGAGACCTGAACACAACTTTATCTCAAAATGGAAATTAAACAACACCCTACTCAGCAATCAATGGGTCACAGATGAAATTAAACAAGGAATTCAGCAATATCTACAATTCAATGAAAATTCAACCACAACTTATTGGAATTTATGGAATGCAATGAAAGCAGTTTTCAGAGGGAAATTCAAAGCTTTGAACTCACACATTAGGAAAACAGAACGGGAACAAATAAACACCCTAATGTTGTACCATTGATGTCTAGAAAAGGAAAAGCAAGCCAAACCCAGAGCCCAAAGATGAGGGAAAAAATCATAAAGATTAGAGCAGAAATTAATTCAATTGAGATTGAAAAAAAAACCCACCAAAAAAAACAGTTTAAAGAATTAACAAATCAAAAATCTGGTTCTTTGAAAGCCTAAATAAAATTGATAAGCCCCCAAGCTAACCTTACCAAAAAGAGGAAAGAAAAAATTCAAATGCGGGCAAGAAGGAATGAAAAGGGTGTAGTCACAACAGACCCAGTGGAAATTCAGAAGATTATCAATAGCCACTTTGAGAATTGTTATGCTCACAGAATAGAAGACACAGATGTAATAGATAGATTCCTAGAAAGGTACAAATTACCAAAACTGAATCAAGAAGATAGAACAACTTGTATTAACCTAATAACAACCAATAAAATGCAAAAAATGTAATAAACAGCCTGCTGACAAAGAAAAGTCCAGGTACTGATGAATTCACAGCTTAATTCTACAAGAAATTCACAGAAGATATAATCCCTACAGTCTTCAACCTCTTCAATGAAACTGAAAAGGAAACAGTTCTCTCAAAATCATTCCTGGAGGCAAGTATTATACTGAAACCAAAACCAGGGAAAGACACAACTAAAACAGAAAACTACAGGCCAATCTCACTCATGAACGTAGATGCAAAAGTCCTCAATAAAATCCTAGTAAATAGAATACAGAAATCATCAAGAAGATTATGCAGCATGACTATGTAAAAACTACATGATCATCTCAGTTGATGCAGAAAAGGCTTTTGACAAAGTCCAACATTCATTCATGTTCAAAGTCCTATAGAAAATTGGTATATCAATTGAAATTTGGTAAAAGACATCTATGACAAGTCAATGGCCAATATAATTCTAAATGGGGAAAAACTGAAATCTTTTCTCTCAGATCTGGTAGAAGACAAGGATGTCCTCTATCGCCTCTCTTGTTCAATATAGTTCTGGAATCATTAGCTAAAGCCATTAGACAAGAGGGAGAAATAAAAGGAATGAGAATAGGTCAATAAGTAGTTAAATTATTGTTATTTGCAGATGACATGATACTTTACTTGAAAGACACAAAAAACTCCACCAAGAAGCTACTAGAATTGATACACAAATTCAGTAGCATAGCAGGATACAAAGTTAATACCCAAAAGTCAATAACATTCCTCTACACAGATAAAAAAAAAACCTACTGAGAGGAATATTAGGGAAACAATACCTTTTAGAAGAGTGCTGAGGCAAATGAAATACTTTGGAATTCATCTAACTAAAGGAGTCAAAGATCTTTTCACGGAAAATTACAGTACTCTGAAAAAAGAGATCGTAGAGGATTTCAGAAAATGGAATGATATTCCCTGCTCCTGGATAGGAAGAATGAACATTGTGAAGATGGCCACACTCCCAAAATTGTTGTACAGATTCATTGCAAACACTATCAAACTACCACTAACATACCTCCCAGACCTGGAGAAATCATTCCTAAAATTTATTTGGAACCAGAAAAGTTCTTGAATAGGAAAGGCAACTCTGGCCAACAAAGACAAGGCAAGGAGCATTACAATTCCTGACCTAAAATTATACTACAAAGCTACTGTGATAAAATCAGGATGGTATTGGCAAAGAAATAGTCATGAAGATCAACGGGGAAGATGTAGTGGCCTCTACGAACACACTCAGCCACCTGATTCTTGACAAAGAAGCCAAACATGCATACTGCAAGAAAGATAGCCTCTTTAACAAATGGTGTTGGAAAAACCAGCTTTCTACAAGCTGATAACTAAAATTCCACCCAGTTCTATCACTGTCCACTAAATTCAAGTCAAAGTGGATTAAAGATCTAAATACTGAAACAGAAATACTAAATATCCCAGAAGAGAATGTAGGAGGAACTCTTGAAGACACAGGGGTAGGCAAAGAGTACATGTACAAAAATCAAATCGCATGGGAAACACTTGAAAGAATTAACAACTGGGACCACCCCTTATTCAGTTTTTACATGTCAAATGAAATTATCAAGAAAGTGAAAAGACAACCCACAAATTTCAAAAAAATCTTAACAATAAGCACTCACATAAAGGTCTGCTTTCTAGAATTTATAAAGAGCTAAAAGACATTAAGGCCCTTAAATTTAAAGACCCAATCCTGAAATGGGCATCTGAGATGAACACACACTTCTTCATGAGATTAAGGAAGCAAATAAATATTTGAAAAATGCTTCACATCACTAGCCACCTGTGAGATGCAAATTAAAGCAACACTGAGATATTATCTCAACCAATGAGAAACAATGGCCATCATAAAGAAATCAACCAACAACAAATGTTGGAGGCTGTGGGGAACAGGGAACACTTCTCCACTGCTGGTAGGAATGTAGACTGGAGCAACCATTATGGAAATCAGTGTGGGAATTTGCCTAGAAGAACTGAAAACATCATATTATAGTGGTATATTTGCACCTATGTTTATAGCAGCACAATTTGTGATAGCCAAATCATGGAATCAACCAAGAAGCCCATCACATGAGGAATGGTTGAAAAAGATGTGATATCTTTATAGAATGGAATATTACTCAACTGTAAAGAATGATAAACTCAAAGCATTTATATTTAGATGAATGCCACTTGAAGATACACTCATGAGCAAAATAAATCAGACCCACATGTGTGTATATCATATAGTCTCCCTAGTATAAGAACTCAAAAGAAGAAATACAAATAGAAATGTGTAACAATTAAATGAGAGCGAGAATTTGAGGATTGGACAACGAGGAGACGGCAAGGAAAAAAGCTGGGAAACATGACAGGGGCAAAGCCATACACTTTTATGCACAACATAAGTAAGGCAATGATCCTGAGAAACATCACCAGGTTTTTCTTTTTTTGGCTGAACCGGGAATTGAACTCAGGCCCTTGCACTTGCCAGTGAAGTGCTTATTCCACTGAGCCATCTACCTGGCCCTGATCAGCAGGGTTTTGAAACTAGCAGTTAATTGGTAGGATTCTCACCCTGACTAAGTATACATGCTGATACTTGTGAACTAAGTAACTTCACTGAAGATAGCAATGGGTAATGGAATTTGGTTTTCTGTCAGTCTGATCTTCTAGATATATGTCTTGTCATGACATACCAATTATTACCATATTGTCTCTCAAGCAAAAGTTTGTTTGCTTTTTTTTTAATGTGTAATAAATGAAAAAAAAGGCAGAAGAAAAAAATGTACAGGACTGTCTTGCTACAATGTTGTATATGGTTAGATTTTTAAATTTGTGTTAAATATGTAATATTCATATTTTTAAAAATATTTTGCATTTTTTAAATTTTTATGTCTATATTCTGTAGGGACTTAAAGTTTAACATATCAGTACTTGATGGAAAATACCTGTTCCATATTATGCTTAAGAGGTTTGATGTTCAGACAGTGAAGTTATACCCAAGTGTATATGTTGTAGGGTAACAATAAGTTATTCATCTGGAGGGCTAACAACCTAAGTTTACAGACCAAAAATTAGAGAAATAGAAGGGCTTCAAGGACAGCCAACATTTTGACCCTATTCTTTCAAGATCAGTGAAGGCTGAGGACATAGGAGAACCTGTACTGTAGCATTATATAACTCAGTTGTGTCCAAATTTTTCTGATCAAGGAGATTATGGGGCCACAAAGCAACATGATCTATGACATAGGATATGCCTAAGGAGAGTCGCATGGAGAGAAAAAATTCTCTCAAGCTTTTGTAGGGCGCAAATTGGTCAAGTGATGGCCGTGACTCATCTATATGGCTGACACTGACAAAAGATCTGCAGTGCAAGGTTGCAGGATAAATCCTGAGGGGACATGACTGACCTTATTAGATATAATAAAGTTACATTTTTTGTTATATAGGTCTTGCTTTATCTTGGTCTTACCCATCCACTAGAAAAGTATAAAAATGAGGTATATAAAATAAGGCCTTATTGATATGCTGAGCTATGAAAGACTCAAGTCAAAAACTTCTGTGGATAACCCACTACTGTTGTGGACTGCTGGACTGTGTTGAATTGTTTTGCTGAATTCACATACCTATAGTATTTAGATGCCAATGGAATATCCATATCTGACAGGACTAAACAAAAAAAAGGGGGTACAAAGAAGGTCCATTCTGTATGTGTATACACAGAATATTTAGAATAGATATACGCCTACTTTTGCTTCAATCAATGAGTAGAAAGATTTGTTCTAATAGTGTTTGGACAGGATATCCTGTCTGTACCTTGTAATATAGATAACTACTAAGAAGATAACAATGTACAAGGTATCACTTGTTAAAACTGTCCTATTAATCATCTTTGAAACTCCCTACTTGTTTCTCAATAAAGTAAAATAAAATAATACAAAATTAGTATGCAATGAGTATTTGTTGAAGGAAGAAAACATTTTTTTTGAGTAGTGAAACAAATATATTGTGAGTGTGGAACTCCATGAGTTCTCAGTGCTGATGGAAAAAGACTGAGAAATCTCTTAAAAAGTGCAGAATCCTGGAGAGCGTGTTTGGAGACTGAGGCAGGAAGTGCAATACTTGCACCCCCTTGACTGACACAACAGCCCTTTTCTATCAGGAATGCCTGTTTTCACCTGACCGGGCAGGTCTGGGAGGGACACAGTGGGGGAGAATGGGGCCGCCAGCCTCACCAGCCAAATCAGCTAAATCAATCCTGGCCATTAGTGGGGTGACAGTGCCAAGTCAGTTCTCCTTATCATGTAGTGGCCACCCCCTTGGAGATATTAGTAGTTGGGATGTTTTTCTCTTTGTCTTTCTCATTATTGTTGGCATTAATTTATTACAAAATATCTACTAATTGAGGAACTATAGAGAAAGTGCTGACTAGCTCATTTCTACATGCACATGTGAAACTATGAAAGAGTTACTATAGTTCAACCTGGTTAATGCATCTAGAAACATAGTATCATTTGAATTTAATTGTGTTTGTAAATCTGTATTTTTTTGGCAGAACTGGGGATTGAACTCAGGCCCTTGCATTTGCCAGCGAAGTGCTTATTCCACTGAGCCAGCTCCCCGGCCCTTTGTCCCTCAATATTTTTAATCTGAATTAATAACTGGTTATAATATCTTCATCTGATTTCTTTTAAAAAAAAGCATTTCTCAAGCCCAATAATTTTTTTCTTGTAATCTTTTGGACTTTCTATGAAAACCTAGTTGTGTTAGTTTTCAGTATAGCCAGACTCAAAACATTATCAAATATCAAGGCTGAAAGCACTGAAGCTTAGATAAAATAAGGGTTATATATGATATATATTAATGTGTCTGTTTCTGTGTATTGACTTTCAAAGATAATCTTCCAAAAGTTTTATTTAAGTTGGTTTATAGGTAGATGGACATTCATCTATTTATTTACTGTTCACATAGCTTAACAGTAGACTAAAGTTTATGAGAGCAAAGTTTTAAAAGTTTATGACATACTTCCATGCAGGTTGTTAGACAACCAAGATAATAAAAAAAAAAAAAAAACAGCTTGTTTGTTTGTTTTGTTACCAGGAATCAAACTCAGGACCTTGGGATTGCCAGATAAGCATTGTGCTGCTGAGCTATTTCTCCAGCTAATCAAAATCAGTTTTATAAACTCAATGTCTATTATTTTCTGTATAAAATAATATAAGAGGTTTTCCTTCATCTAAAATATTACATATAACAAATAAGGATACTTCTTCAGAGAAGGGGAAATATAGAAAACAGTTTATTTAATTCACTGGTGAATAGAGCAGCTATCTAGTGGAGGGACTGAGTGGACAATTTATCTGATAAAAATAAAGAATAATGGGGCTGGGAAGAAAGCTTGGCAGTCTAAGTGCTTTCTTGGCAAGAACAAGGACCTGAGTTCGATCCCCGGTACCACATGTCATGCCAGCCCCAGAACGGGCACGCTGTGCTGACCCTGAACCTGGGTTTGGTGGTGCATGTCTGTAATCCCAGCTCTGGGCAGGCCAACACAGAAGGATCACTAGGAGTCTGAGCTGCATAGTGAAACCCTGTATAAAATAAATTAACTAATAAAAATAAAATAAGAATAGAGTGTGACTAAGACTGGACAAAGGTTGAACTTCAGGCAATAGGGAATGTAGCCTGTCACTAGTAAAGGGAGGTCAGTCACTCTACCAAGCTCCTGCATTTGGAGATAATTAAAATGCACGTTAAACACCTTTCTTCCCCTAAGATCTCAGTTTCTTTTAAATCTCACATGTTGAAGAACTGAGTTAAGGGCCTGTGCTCCAGCTGGTCATTTTAAATCCACAGAGCCCCACCTCTGATTGGCGGTCACTAAACAAGTAATTTTGGCTCTATGTACATATAATTAGTTCAGGTGGTGGTGGTGGATCCACCTATGTGAGACTCTTGGAAATTCAGAAGCTACTTTTTTTTCTTCCAATAAAAATCCCCTAACCACCACACAGAAGTTCTTTTCTTAACATCAAAAAATTTCTCAGCCACTCTCTCCTGTGATAGTAGCCAGGAAGATATAAATAGTAATGATTGGAACATATACATATATAGTTATATAGTTTATTTATTTATTTATTTATTTATTTATTTATTTATTTATTTTTTAAGACAGGGTCTTGCTATGTAGTGCAGGTTGGCCTTGACTTACTTATGTAGCCCAGGCATGCCTGAAACACACAGTGGTTCTCCTGCCTTAGCCTGCTAAGTGCTGAGGTTAGAGGCCAGCGCCACCAACCACCTCCTACACCCTATGTTTCATATCCACGTCTCACAACTTTTGCCCTCTGTCAATTACAACACCACTGTGTATGGTTCATGTTCCATGTTTGGCTGAGGCTATATTTAATTCAAGGTAATCGTAATCAGGTATAAAGATTTTAGTAGTGCTTTTGTCATAGTTCCTTGGTTTTTCTCATCTCTTCAACTTTAAAATCTGGGACTGCAGCATTTTTTCTTTTTCCTGCACCATGAGAGACATTAATGTAAGCATCAAAAAGCTACATGGAAGGAAGTGGAAGAAGTGGGGTGGAGCAGGAGGCAAAGGGGAAGTAAGGATTGCGATGTGTCAAGAGCGTGGACCAACTCTGCTCGACGAATACGTCTATGTTGTGCAAACTTGTACAATAAAAAAGAAAAAAAATATTGAAAAGGCTACACCCTGTATATAAAGGGGAAGAGGCTGTGATCAGGAACACTGATTCAATTAGGTCCTCTCAACCAGCTGGTTTTCCCATTCCTAACAGAAGCGAATTGGGTGAGAACCAGTACTATCATAGATTGTTTTTCTTCTTCTGAAGCCCAGCTCTCCCTGCAGCCTGGCCTGAGCCGGGCAAGCCCCGCCTTGCACCGGTGTGGGTGGGTTGCGAGACCGCAGAGCTTCAGTTTCGTTTCCTGCCCTGCAATGACAGGAATTTCTTCCTGCTGTCTATGAATATACTAGTCCAGAAGTAAAGTCTTAGATAAAATGATGAGTAAGCTGTGGAGGGTTTTCTTTTCAATTAAATAAGTGTTTGACATCATCTTAAATTTTGTAGTTCAAAAATTGTAGTTGTACAATTTTTGATCAGGGTTGGATTTCTCATCTTATGGTTTGCATTTTATCTAGGTCTTCTAGTCTTCTACCTAGATCTTTCTAGGGTCTTCCACTTCCAGAAATTGTCTGCATGCTTACTATCACCTTTGGTGAAAGATTTTTTTTTAAAAAAAATTTACAGTTAACATTAGTCACATTGAGTACATTTGAAAAGATATTCATTTTTAAAGATGTGGTTTGGTTTTTAGAATTAATTTTTAAAGACAGCTTCTAAAGAATTGATTAAATAAGTCTTTAATGATTAGAAACTTACCTAGGCTCTTCTGAAAGCTTTCACTTTTTGTATCAGAAGCTTGAAATAGGTCTTCATGAAGCTTTTAATCAGGTATTTCTAGACTAGTTTGATTTTCTGGAGAATTTGCTAGTCATGCTCAGTAGATCAGTGAGAGAGAAGAGATGTAGGCAGAATAATGTTGGTTTCTTTGAGAACAAATTTTTGAGAATCTATTAAATCAAAAATACCAACAACAATGAAAGCAAAAACTAGTATCACAGCAAATTAAAACACAGTTGATTGGACTACTGTTTGGAAGTGTTATTTATAATACAAATTTCCTCTACTTTGTACTCTGAACATTTTTAGATATAAGTAAATTCCAAAGAATAGTAAAAGGAATATCCCTGATGACCCTATTTCCTGTGCTGACATGCTTTTCACATACTAAATGAACATTACATTATGCATGGCAGGCCCCTTGTCACTCTTCTCACATTCCTTACTCACTCGATGAGTAACAAATCCTATTCTGCTCAGCACGTATCCAGGATCTGGCCACCACCAGCTCTCTGTTGCCTTGCAAGACTAGTCCCCTCGTAGGTTTGCCGTTTGATTCCTTCAGATACTTCCCAAAATACTAGATAGGTGACCTTGACAAAATGCAATAATATCATATCAACTACCTGTGCAATCCTTCCAGTGGCTTTCCATCCAACACAGTGAAAGCCAAGCTCTGTTTATGAACTCCAGGGTTCCACCTGACCTGGGACCCTGCCACCCCTCTGATATTCCATCCTACTTTCATTTCTTCTTCCAATCTGGTCTGGCCCATGATCCCCTAGTTATTCTTTGTTGTAGGCAGCTGCTTCTCCTAATTCTGGTTATTGTGCTTGTCTCCTTTCCCTGCAACATTCTTGTCACAGGGCTCATTCCTTCATGTCCTGAAGGTCTTTTATAAAATGTCACCTTCTCTTAAGGTGCTGCTTGGCTAGTATATGGACAGCTTTTTCCAATTTCCCAACAATTCCCACTCTTCTTCTGGCTTGATTAGTAACTGACTGAGGCCTTATACAGCCATCTAGTCTAGATATTCTTATCTACTTGTTTATTTCCTGCCTTCTGCATTGTTCTGTAAATTCTATTTAGACAAGGGATTTGTATATTTTGTACAATATTTTATAAATGCTAATCACATTTTAATTTCTTAACAAAAATTTGTTGAATGCATATTTTCTTAAAGTCATTAAACAATAGTGAATTCATGAAAAACCTCACAGTAGCAATGTAAGTCTAAGGACTTTCCTTATTTTGCTAAGGTAATCGCTTTACCAGAATCCCAGACAGGTATCTTGAGGATGAGTTACTCATTAAGCCATATCTAGGGCCAGGTTTTATTAACTGATCACAAACATGAGAAAGAAATTTTATCAGAAGGAAAGGAACATTCATAATAATGACCTGCAGACCTGTAAGCACTGAGTTTCATACTATGCATTAGCTTCCTGATGCATCATAGTTCTTGGAGAAAGCCTCAGTTCCTTCACCCTTAGCACTTGCTGCCTTTGCTCTAGAAGTTTACCTCTTGGTGAATGAATTGCCCCTTTCTGCACACATATCCTGATTAAGTAAAAGGCTTACCCTCCTTCAGCCCAGAGGCCTCTTTTGGCAACATAACCATCTACCCTCTCTCTAGAGAGCCTGAGCACTGAGAGGGAAGATTCCAATTTTTTTCTCTAGCCCATTGAAACAGCAATTCCAACAGGACCCAGCAGGCGTTCTAGAAGTGGCAGTTAGCAGCAACTTCCCTCTGAGGTACAACACTTCTTTTACAGCTCTGTGACCTCCAGGCAGGGACTCCTCAGTCACTCTAGGGTAGGCTGTGCTGCAAAATGAGCTGAGCACCTCACACCATGACATTACTGCTTTTGCACAGACTCTGCGATGGCTACAATAGATAGGGACACGGATATGTTGTCTCCAAATCTGGAGTCTTTTTGTTTATTAAATAGAAAACTCAACATTACCTTGTCTCCATATGATATACTAGAGTCTTCAGTGATACTCTCGAATCTCTTATAATGTCCCCAATTTTTCAACCCTGTGTCTTCAACCAGATAGCAGTGAACTCATGATACAGTAATTTGAACCTATGCTATGCAGCAGTTTTAAAAATACTTTTCACTTTATGAATTTTAAAAGCGTCTGCTTGTGTCATGTTGAAACTAAGGCGGAGATTAGGGAGGACAAATTCTGAGAATACCCTGGCATAACTCTTGGCTTCCTGGCAGCTCCCTGCTTTCTGCTTTGAAGCTACCTGGAATATAAATTTTCTTAGCAACTACTTTATTGAAAGCAGCTATGGGATACCATTCTCAGGTGAACACTTCAGTTCTCTCTCTTTGATGTTGAAGAAGTGCACGCCAGGGCAGTAGAATTCTTGGAGATAAGCGTGGGGCCCCATCCTTGTCCCAGGCGGCCCTGCGCAGCACCCCAGATACTTGCTCTGAGGTGGGCCGGTTTGCTGTCGCTCTTACCGCTGCCAAGGTCCTGGCTGAGCCTGCAGCGGCTCCGTCCCTGTCCCTCTAGTGGCGCTCTGTGGAGCTGAGGCCAGACAGGAGCAAGCTTTGTTCAGGGTTTCAAAACTTCTGACTAAATCAGATTGCTTCATGAGGTTAGCTGGGCAAGAAAGATTAAACAGAAGAAAGCTATCCTCTGGCGGATGTCGTCTTGGACGACAGGTAAAACATTTACTAATTTCGTAAACCATGGAAATAGGATTTTGCATGTTTTCACGGATCTACCGATTCTGTTACAGCCTTTTAGACATAAATTCCTGACATTGCTTGTCCTGTTTCTCCTTCTGAGGCCCTCTTATTATCCTTCTTAGTTCTCACCACCTAATTACACTTGATGCTATGGATCCTTCCAGAAAAGCATTTACTATTATCACTTAAATACACTTAAATATGTGTATTTAATACATGGATATTTCTAATTAGTTGTTTTTACAAGTAATGGTTTATATACAAACACGAATTAATATAAAAATAAAGCTGATGTATTAAGAGATCTGTCCCCTCATCCGTGTGACAAACAAAGGTTTAAAAACTTGGAAACTTACCAGAAATTTCTTAAAAGCATTTTTCTTTTTTACTTCAGAAACTTGAATCCCGGCATTTTAACTTTTACTTTCTTATTTCTCTTCTCATAGCTTGGAGAGATAATTCTGAGGATCCTTTAATGAAAAAAAAAAAAAAAAAAAAAAAAAAAAAAAAAAAAAAAAAAAAAAAAAACAAAGTCAACCACACTAAGCCCTAAGAGATGAAGCTGTTTCTGATGCACTCTTTCTGGCACTGCTGGGCGTGCTTTCTGGCTCTTTCGCAGAATGAGGAAGTAGAAATACAAACTAGTGGTTTCGGTTTTGCTTGGAAGCATCATTACTTGAATGTGGGAGAACAGAAAACATTTAAAGGGATAGCATCATAGAAAATTATTAATAAATGTTGATGAGGATGAAAAACTGTTTACCAGACAGATTCTTTAGGTCATAGAGCTAAGAAGTCAAGGGGAAGAGGTATGCTGCGATACAAAGAGAGTAGAAACACCAGAAATAATGGTAAAATCTGTGTGAGCTAAGTGACTGTCCTTTGTTGAATTATATGTCACCCAGGGCGGAGGAGATAGCTCAGTGGCATAAGTGCCTGCTGGGCAAGCTCAAGGTCCTGAGTTTGACTTTGGGTACCAAGCAAACAAACAAATTATTGTATATGTCACCCAAATTTTTGTATTAAAATCTCTGGTCAGAGAATGTGCCTATATTTGGAAATACAGCCTTGGAAGAAGTGATGAAGTTAAAAGCAATGCAATAGGGAGGGTGCTAGTCTAAGACAACCTCGGATGGTATGAGAAGTTGGCCACAGACATGAGCAGAGGTGGGCTATGTGAAGACATCAGAGGGGACAGACATGGGTAAACAAAGGAGAGCCTTGAGAAGACACCAGCCCTGCTGACACACCTTGATCTGAGACTGCGGAGCCTCTAGAGCTGTGAGGAAATATACATGTGTTATTTACGATCCTCAGCCTGTGGCACTTGGTTATGGCAGTCCTGGGCAACTAAAACAGTGTCCCAAATTTCCCTGCTCACTGGCTCATCACTTATTTTATTACCTTCTGAAAACTGAAATTTAATTGTCGGGGAAGAGGTGGACGTCTTTTAACTTGGCTGTGGTGAGGGAGCCACAGGTGCATGCCATGTCCAAGCTCGCATTTTGTATATATCAGTTATACCACAATGAAGGTAAAATCACCATTTCTTCCATTATACACATAGTAAAAGCTAATTTTTAAACTTAAATACAGGATAGGCAAAGAGGAAGAAAAAGCATATCTGAAGTTGATCTCATTTTCTGTTGTCTATTTCCTTTATCTTTATATTCATTAAAATATAAATGTAATATCTGAGAAGTTTTAATATGTTCAGAAGCATATAACTTTAAGCGGGCATTGCAAGCAAACTGGTAATCTATAATTTTTAAATTAAAATTTGTCTCCCTGCTTCAAGAAGCATTATTTTATAGAGTCCCAAAATTCTCCATCCTGGGACAATTTTGGCCTCCTTCATTCTCAGCAAAGTTAAGAAGAGTCCATCTTAGAAGATCTGCCTAAATGAAGCAGTCCAATGAAAAGTGTCAAAACAAAGCTTGCACTGGACAAAACAATGTCAAGACTTATGTCCCCCAAACTTAAGGAGCCAACCATAAAACTAGGGACCTGAAATGAAGAGATGCTCCTCAGATGAAGAAATATAATGATCAATAAATACACGAAGAAATGTTCAATGTCACTGAATGTTCCAGAAATGTAAATTAAAACAGTACTGAGATTCCATCTCATTGTAGGAAGAATGGCTATCACCAAGAAATCAACCACTGATAAAAGTGGTGATGCTGTGGGGAGAAAGGAAGTATTCTTCACTGTTGGTGGGTGAGAAAACTGATACAATGACTATGGAGTTTCTTCAAAAATTAAAAATAGAAGTTCCATTTGGCCGAGATATTTCCTTTCCAACTATTTTTTCTAAAAAGTTAAGAGATCAAACCACAACAGTATCTGCATACCCATGATTATAGCAGCACAATTTATAATGGCTAAGTCTTGGAAGCAGCTATATGTCCATCACAAGATGAATGGAAAAAGAAAACAGTATTTATACACAATGGACTAGCACTCTCCTGTAAAGCAGGATAAACTTGAGTCATTCGTGGAAAAATGGATGCACCTTGAGACTGTAAGTGAAGTAAATCTTAAACAATAAGCTTTAATATCATATAGTCGCTTTTCATATGAAGTACAATGTAAAAATAAAGTACAAAGTTAAAAAAGTATAGTGGTACCACAATGCACGAATGCTTTGTGAATAGAAATGTTCTGTAAAATTCGGCTTCTGATCACAAAACTTTGCATCAGGTGATATTGAACCTCATGGATAATTTGATTCAGATCAAGAATAGTTCTGCTTACAGCCAGAGTTGTGGAAAGAACTAAATTCATGAACTGAGATACACTGTAGTAAGGAACAAGAGAGAGAAACAGTTATTGTAATTCAGCCTGGAGAATGTATCTATAAGTGCATCTTGATTTGATATAATTGCCTTATATGCTTTATATGTTTTTGCCTATTAATCTGATTGTTAGCATATATGATAGTTAACTTTATAAGTATTCAAAAGATAAATAAATGAATCTGATGCTTGCTGTGAGGTTCAGCTTGAATCTATCTGGAAATATCATACTAATCTAAATTGAGGGACACTCCAAAAACTAGCTGGGTAATACTCTTAAAAAGCCAAGGTCATAAACGTCATGGAAATGTCACTGAAGAATTGATCCAGACTAGACAGAACTCAAGGCAGCACTGATTGCATACTCTATCATTTGCTATAAAAAACATTGAAACAACTAGTGAAAACTGAGTGAAGTGTGAATATTCAAAAAAATAATCAAGATTTCTATCAACATTAAAATCCAGGCTAATCTCACATCCAGCACTCGAGTTAAAGTTCGTTATAACTGTGTCGCAGTTATTTTTCCTTGTTCTAGGGTTAAAATTTTCTTGTTGAAATGTACTAAGCCCTTAGAAGGTGATGGAGCATTGAATGTAAATTGTTTATCAAAAAATTTTGTCCTTGTATTTTCTACTCTAGCATAAATTTGCTGTCATTGGGTTAAAGGCATGTGGATATATATATATATATATATATATATATATATATATATATATATATATATATATATATAT
>PVKA01005814.1:0-19743 GCA_004027165.1 Ctenomys sociabilis
ACGTCATCAATGAGGTAGATATATTAGGGTAATGTTATAGGCTAATAACATTCATGTGGTCAACCAAAGGAGCTTGTGACAGGAAGTCTAATTAAAAGAACAAAGGCAGGAAGCCATAATGCAGCAATTTACAGGAAGTGTAACTTATATCCTTAAAGAAATAGAAAGGAAGGCTTCCGGATTATGGTGCCCTCCACATTTCACTGTGCTTCATGCATTCTATTTCTTTTCTGTGTTGCTCATTCCAGGAATCTGTCATATTTCTCACCTCCACTATTTTTGTTTTTATCAATGTCTTCTTTAGAGGTAGCTATCAATTCTTTTACTGCAGAGTTTCTTCCAAATTGGGTTTCCTCTATATATTTCCAGAATTGATTCTCTACTTCAGATGCTATGATTTCAAAGAATTCTTTTTTTATTTCAGGAATTATTTCTGCTTTGAGTTCCTCTTTGCCTTTCTGCTCTTGTTTCTTTGCTTCCGACACTGTTAATTCATACATTTCAGCTGTAATAGTGTTCTCTGCACTTGTTCTGGGTAGGCATTGGGTTTCCTTCATACCTTTCTGGATTTGATTCATTACTTCCGATGCTATGTATTCAATTATTTCTTTTTTTTTATTTCAGGCATTAATTCTTGTCTGAGTTTCTCTATATCTTTCTGCTGCTGTTCCTTTGCTTCTGTATCTGTTAATTCATTCATTTCAGCTGAGTTAGTGTCCTCTACACTTATTGGTGGATTTGCAGCCTGAGATTGCATTTTGCTCCTTGTCGTTGTCATTTTTTTATAGCACTGATCTCTGCCTCTTGGTGTATAGCCTTGGTGCACTTATAACCTTAGTGCGTAATGAGATTCAGGTGCCAGTCTATTAATTTTGAGGTTATCCACTTATGCCGGCATGGATCTAGCTGTTGTGTTCAGTTCCTTTTTGCTGCCACTCTTTTGGTATAACTGTGAGCCTGTGGTTCCCCTCTGTTGGGTCCCTGATCCAGGGAGCACTGGAGAGTGCAGAAGCTCCCCTTACACTCACCAGGCTGGATGGGGAAGGATTAAGAGCCAGGTGAGCCACACAAATTCTCACTCATGTGGTGGGCTTCGGGGCATGGGATCCGGGTGTTGCCAGGCAGGCCTGTCTGGGGTGTCTCAGGCAGGTCTCTGGCTAGGATGTCTGGAGAGTGCAGAGCACTTAGGTCCTCCCACACACTCACCAAATCATACTCACGTGGATCAGGTGCCCAGAAACCTGGAAAAGTTCTCACTTGCTCAATGGGCTTGGGGGGCAGGGGCTCCGGGGAGTTACTGGTGCAGGTCAGTCTGATGTCTCAGGCAGGTTGCTTGCTCAGTGGGCTTGGGGGTGTGGGCTCCTGATACACTTCCATTTTAAGTGTCCATGTCAGATGCTTCAGGACCAAGAATGGTCAACATGTTCTTAGGCATAGAGCATTTGAAAATTGATTGGGCATAAAAGTTCAATAATGTATAGGAGGAAGCAAAAACAATAAATAGAAAACCTAATTGTGGATTCTCTGCTATAACTCTGCTCTTCATTTCTAACCATAAACTTCTTTGAGGACTAAAGTGAAATATAAATGTGCATGTTTTTCTCCAATTGTACCATTTTTCATATTGCTTTCCCTTTTGTGGGCTTAAAATGACTATTAAGGCTGGCCAGCAGACTAAACTTCCTGCTTAGGCAAGTGTAGGAACCAGAGTTCAAGTCCCCACACCACATACCTGCAGGCCCAGTCCCCAGGGTGCTCTGAAACAGCAACTGAGACTGGGAGTGTTGGTGTCCACTTGTATCCCAGCACTAGGAAGCCTGAAAACAGGAGGATCACTATGAGTCTGATCTATGTAGTGAGACCAAGTAGACCCTGTACTAACTACATAAGAAAAAAAGATTTTAAAAATAAAATGACTACTAAGTGATATTTAACATGTTATACCCTAAATTGACCACAGTGGGAATAGAGAAATAGGGGACTGTAGAGAAATCTACCCTGCAGATTTTGCAATGTGGGAATGTCACACTGGAATAATACACTGAGATGATAATAAACCCTGGGCGTACCATGAAATTGTATCTGACTGTGCTCCTAAGATAGAGAGAAACATTGCTATTAATACCAAATCATCCACTGTGATCTTTCAAAATAAATATTCTCGGTGCAAAACCTTCTGATGAGTAAGGTGTTAAACTATTACATGTTAATTAGCATTATAACCTAAAAATTAATCAGTAATATAATGACAGTGTATTTGCCCAGCAAATTTGAATGCTTGAACACATCAAAAGTGAAATATTTTTTCTTTAGACCTGGATCTTACAACTGTGAGGAAAATCTTCCTGCTCTACAAGAAGAAATACATGCTCTCATTTCTTTCTTGATTGAACTTTTCTATCAAATTATAGCTATAGCAGTTGTGCCCTCAAGTTTATGGAAGTGACTAGATTTAATCTGTAAAGAAGACAATATCAGTATGTGGTCCATGGGTAAAATAAAGTGCCTCATTCCTAGAATTCTTAGAGAAAAAAGCCCCTCTAAAATTAGTTGATATATGAGAACTAATAGTTTCTTATAAGTGTTTTATTAGCATATGTCTCAACATTGGCAGTCTCACCTTTTGCCATCCGATTTAGTATGTAAATCACTATAATATAAGCATTTGAAATTAAATATAATTCATAACTGTTTCATATTTCCTTCACTAAAATTATGAAGTATATTTGAAAAGGTGAAATGAGTGAATATGCCCAAACATTCCACATTTAACCTTTGTCTATTTAAAATGCTTGTGCCCAGAATACACTGAACTTATTGATCCATTAATATAAAGTTTATTCAACTAAATAGACTTCTTAGACTATGATCATAACCTTCTCACTCATATGAGGCAGGAAATCAGAAATATTCTTCAGAGAAAGTAAAAAATGGTGCGGAGAAATCTGAGGAAAAGCAAAATAATGCCTTCTGTTTTCTGGCATCCCTCAACCTTGTGCTCCTTAAGATGACTGCGCTCTACTGCTAGTTAGTAAAAGACCTAACACAGGGGCCAGGGAAATGGCTCAGTGGAATAAGCGCTCCCCTGGGAAGTGCAAAGGCCTGAGTTTAAGTCCCGGTTTTTCAAAAAAAAAATGACAGAAGCCACAGATACAAGTATTCTCACTAAAAATTAAAGGCTAAGACAGTGTTCAGGTTTGGAAAAGTACTGGACTTTTCTCTGATGCCAAAGAAACCTGATGTCTCCAAAGTGGGAACAGATATGACTCTCCATTCAACATAATATTTATCTACATTACTACCTGAAGCGGTAATTTTCATACTCACTTTTAGTTTTGCATTTTTGTTACACTAACGCTAACATGCAAGCTGATAAAAATATAGAACATAAAACAAGAACATCTTCATTTTGTAATGCCCCATCATAAAGCCCAATTTCTTTATTCCCATCTATATTCATCCTTAGAGTGCTACACAAAAAGGAAATATAAATGCTGAAAAAACTAAATTGAATTTAGTGGCTCTATGAGACTTACAGATTAATGTAAAATGAAACCAAAGGGTCTCTATTGGAAGGTGAGTGAAGTATTTTAGATATTTTTTCTGTTTTCCTTCCATAACAGAAAGCCTTCTATATTTAAAAAAAAAAATACAATGAGTTGTGGCTTATGAAATAATGTTATATAAGCCTTCTATATTTAAAAAAAAAATACAATGAGTTGTGGCTTATGAAATAATGTTATGTTGATGCCAAAAACATCAACATAAAAAGGCACATAATGCCCAACTCCAATACTATAAACCATATAGAATATGAAGATTCTGTTCAAAATGTTAGAAAATGGCCCTCTCTCCCTAGGTTGCCTCATTTTGTTCTATTCCACTATCTTCATCACAAAAACTCTCTATGAACATGTAATAGTTCTGTAAACTATTAATGAGTAAGAAGTGACAATCAAGAGCAGTGGCATCAAAGTGAACACTGTCATGGCCATAAGCTTGATAAATTCATTGTCCGAGATGTCAGCACAAGCCATCTTCATGACAGCCAGAATTTCACAACATTATTTCTGCAGAAAGGCAATTGTATCACCAATGCAGTTTGTACTGCAGAATTGACAGACCCTGCAAACCAAAATCCTGCTGCTGTAGGAACATAGGAAAACTTGCTCATGATTATGGTATACCTGAGAGGGCTGCAGATAGCCACATAGCGGTCAAAAGCCATCAAGCACACACTCCGTGGTTCCCATGGCCAAGCCAAAGAATATCTGCACTGCACAACCAGAGAAGTAAATGCTCTTTTTCTGGGAGAGGACGCTCACCAGTTTGGAGAGAACAGAGGTGGTAGTGTAGCAGATATCCAGGAAAGAGAGGTTCCCCAGGAAGAAGCACATGGGCATGTGCAGGTGGGAGTCCAAAATGCTGATTATAATCAGGATGCCATTGCCCAGAAAGATGACCACATACATTATTAAAATGAGCACAAAAAAGAGAAGCTCAAGCCTTGGGTAACCAGAAAGTCCCTTCAGAATAAATTCCACCAGAATAGTTTGGTTTTTCTATTGCATTTTACTACTTCTCTTTTTACCTGTAAAAAAAAAATTAAAGTTTTAAATAATAATTTATTTATAATAACAAGCCTATATATGACCATCATAAAAATTTGCAATTAACCAAGTGTGAAGAAGGAAGAAATAAAACAAAGTAAGGGAGGAAGGGAGAAAAAAGGTGAGAAAGAAAAATGTGTAGGAAGAAAAGTCTTTTTTATATTAATTTTATTAAGAAGTAGCAATGACACAAATTCAAAAGAGGTTAGTAGGACAGTTATAATAATTAATTCATTGCATATTGTTATATTTGTAGTGGTTATTCATCATACAAGATGCAGACATAATATTTTGACTAAGCACTATTATTTCAAAACTTTCTTCTCATGGAACTAAAAGAAAGTAGCTGTATATCTATACTATTTTGCATACATATATTTTTTTCACTACAAAATGGTCCTTCATTTATATTCCCTTTTTTGTTCACTTTTGTCGGAAATAGGTATTCTATTTCCATTCATATATTGTAGGTGCACAAATTCAGCAAAGAATCCAATAATAGTAGTGGGTTATCCACATGACTGACAATGTCAGAAGGCTTTTTTTTTTTTTAGGGTTTTTTTGGCACAGGGTCTCACTATGCAGCCCACATTCATAGTGATCCTCCTGAGTTCTGCCTCCCTAGCGCTGGGATTACAGGTGTGCACCACCACTCCAGGACTAGAAGTTGTTGACTTGAGCCTTTTACAACTCATCATATTAATGTGGCTTTACTTTTTATAACATGTTTTTATATTTTTCCCCTGGATGGTTAAGACCAAAATAAAACAAGACCTATGTAACAAGAAATGTAACTTTTGTATCTGACAAGGTCAGTCAAATCCCTTCTGGATTTACCTTGAAAGCTTGTATCACACTTTGTAGATCCTTTATCAGTTTCAGCCATGTGGATGAATCACAGATATTGCTTGACCAATTTTCTCTCTGTGAAAGGCTGAAAGAATGTTTTCTCTCCATGTGACTCTCCTTAGGCACACTCTACATCATCGACCACTTTCTTCTGTAGCCCCATAATCTCCCTGATCAGAAAATTTTGGACACCACTAGGTTACAGGATGTTATAGTATAGGTTCTCTTAAGTCATGAGTCCTCACTGATCTTGAAGGGCTAGGGCCACAATGTTGGCTAAGGAAATGAGAGTAAAGTTAATGTACTGACCCTTCCTAGCCTAGGAACTTATGAAGTTGTCTTCATATATTAAATCTTTTAAATACTACAATATTAACATTGTAAAATTAGAAAATTTAAAGTAAGTGGTAAGCCTAAAGTCATGCAATTTAGCTAAAACTCAAGTTTCTTTTCTTTTTTTTTTTTTTTTTTTTTGTCTTTTTGAGACAGGGTCTCACTATGCAGTTCAGGCTGGCCTTAAACTCACTTTGTAGCTCAGGCTGGTCTCGAACTCACAACAATCCTTCTGCCTCAGCCTCCCCAGTGCTGGGATTACAGGCATGCGCCACCACGCCTGGCCACAAGTTTCTTTTCTTGAGCTCTTACTTATCTGAGATTTTTCTATAAACCATAAAAGCAATACATAGAGAATTCATTGTATCTGATATACAAGTTACTTTAAAAGGTAGATCAGGATTACCTCAACAGTAATATATTAAGTATTAAAAGAAGTGAACCAGCCTGGAGGAGGCATGGTCAGAAATGAACGCTATCTTATTCAACACCTAATTATCCCAAAAATTATCCAAAAACTAAATTATCCAAAAGGTCCCATGTATGTAAAGTCCAATAATCTGAAGGCTTCTTGTTAAAATATAAGTTCTTTGGGGAAGTGAGAGATAGAATGATTTTACTATTTTATTTTCTAATTATCTTACATTTAAATATCATGTTGAAAATCAATTTTTAGTTTTTTAATGTTCATGTCTAAGAATTTAAAAATATGTATAAATCCAAAGAAATAACTGTCACCAGATCCCAAACCCCTTCTCTATCTTCCCCAAATCCTTCATACCAATGTATTTCTAGTTCCCTCTTCCACCTATTCATAAACTCTGGCACCAATGTGTTTTCTATCTCTAGAATTTTACTTTTTCCAAAATGTCATACAAACAAATCAAACTGAGTTTGGTTCATGCAGCATAAATCCTCTAAGATTCATTCAAGGCTTTATTGCTGAATTATATTTCATTGCACTGATGTACGACAACTGTTTTTCATCCCAGATTGGGACACAGTCATGAAAAGTTACTATATGTATTTGTGCCCAGGTTTTCAGATATAAGTAGTCAGTCTCCCAGGATTAAGACCCAGTAGTAGGGAAGTAACCATATGAAAAGTGTATGCTTGAATTTGTAATTAACTGAGAAGTTTCCTGAGTGGTCCTATCAATTTTGCATTTCAACCAACAGTGTATGAGAGTTCCAGCTACTATCCAGCCTCATAAAATCCAAGTATTCTCAACAATTTTTAAATGGATTTTAGTAGTACAGTAAGATATGCTACCATAGTTTCTACTTGCATTTCTCCAGTGGCTAATGATGCCAATTATCTTTCCATGTACTTTTGCTATCCCAGTGTTTTCTTTATTGCAGTGTTAGAGATTGAACCCAGAGCCTTCACAATGAGCTACATCCCCATCCCATTTTTTTTTCACTTTGAGTCATAGTCTTACTAACTTACTAAATTACCTTGGCTGTGCTTAAACTTGAGATCCTCCTGCCTCAGTTGAATTGAATCTTTCGAGCCCATTTCAGCCTCTTGTAAACTCTCAGATATGCCTCTGGCCAGACTTAGAGTATTTATTTTTCACCGCATTTTATCATTATTTCTTTTCATTTCTCCTGTTGTACTCTGGATTCATTTGTATGCTAAACACACATTTACTTTCTCTAAGTACCACATACTAAGCAACTATATGGTCCAATGTGCCTTTATTTTATCTCAATCTTAGAGTCACTTTCTTAATTATATATTATAAATCTAGCCAATCAAATTCTAATTCCCAGGTACATGATGGCTATGAAATCATCTCACTGTTAGAATAATTTTTCTAAACACTACACCCTACAACTTATTATAATGGCAGGTTCATTTTGCCTAATGGAAAGAATATGCATTTAAATTCGGTGTCAGGGCTGAGGATATAGCTTAGTGGTACAGCGCTTGTCTGGTAAGTACAAGGTTGTGAGTTCAATACCGAGTACCAAAAACAAACAACAAAATGTACATTCTGTGTTGGCTGCTTACTAGATATAGGACTTTGGGCAACTTATTTCTCTGTCAACTCATGTTCAACATGAAAACTTTCACATCCTTGTTGTGAGATTCCTGACAAAATAAATAACAATACTTGTAAGAATGTGTAGCATATGATAATCACTATTTGGGTTTCTTTCATCTTCTATTGAATTTTTTTTTGAATTTTTACATTTCTCAGTGTCATTACCTTCCTATAAGAATATATTAAAACTTCCTCAGTCAGTACTCATATATATGGTTGCTTTTAAACCAATTCAAATGAATATTTTACCACATCTGTTATTTATGATGGATGCACTTTCTACCAGTCAACTCTGTGCAGTGAAAATCATTAATTTTTTTTCAGAACTGGGGATTGAACTCAGGCCCTTGCACTTTCCAGGGAAGCACTTATTCCACTGAGCCATCTTCCTGGTCCTGAAAAATCATTAAATTATTATAGGGAAATTAATTGTACTTTCAAACAAAGAACTTAGCAGCTGATTTTTTTTTAAATGAAGGCTGTTTCTGTTCATTCATCTAAAATCTAAATTGTATTTGTGTCTCACATATATTACACTGAAATTCACCACAGAAATATTTTACTAAAGAGAAAGGGAATTTTTCAAATATTTAAAACAATCCTCCAAATATACAAACATAAGTCAAATTTCTTTCTGTTTGTTAACAAACATGGGTGTTCTTTGCTTTCTTTTTTCAAAGAGTATACAGATATTCAATGATGTGTTCAAGAACAAAGTTTTTCCAAGTAGTGGGCCCAGGAAGAAGCTCCAGAAAACAAAACAACAGTAAAACATTGTCCACCCATGATTAGTGCTATGCTGGACCAAACAAAACTGAATTGATGCTATGAAATAAATGCTACAAAATCAGAACTTTACCACAAAGCAGCATGTCTACAATCTGATCAAGAGTGAAGATTTGCTTACAGTTGTGCAGCACCATTGTAGGCCCAAGCAGCAATGATATTCTGTTAGATAGATACACATGCATAAGGAAATAAGGACCAAGAAACTGTATTTTGATCAACTGAGTATTTATAGTTAGAAGTTATATGCCTAAATATTCATCTGTTTTGCATATTCAGATTACTTTGAATTTGAAAATACATTTTTGTTATATTTTCTTTTTCTCTATTTTATTACTATGTGTCAGACAGCTTTTTATTTCTCTTTTTGGGACAAGGTTTTGCTATGCAGATCAGGCTAGCCTTGAACTCACTTTGTAGCCCAGACTGGCTTCGAACTCACAGCAGACCTCCTGCCCTGGCCTTCTGAGTGCTTGGATTACAGGCATGCACATCATGCCCAACAAGACAATTGTTTTTGAAATGTTTTATTTCTATCCATTAAATACTTTCTATAATAAGAAATATCCCAAAATAAACATGGAGTCCATCTTCCACGAGAAAGGGTTTGGGCCATGGGGTTGACCCGCATGAGAGCCATGTTCTTCGACCTGGACAACACACTCATCGACACGACCAGGGTGAGCCAGAGGGGCATGTCAGAGACCTAAGAACTTTCCACTGGGAAGAAGCAATCCAGGAAACAAAGGCTCAAGAAGGATCACTTTGTGCTCAACACTGCCTGAATAATCTGTTGCAAGGAGAATACTTCAGGCCTATGGAGTTATCCTCAATTACCCGCCAGCTGGATGAAGAAGAAAGGATGAGGATGGTGGAAGGAGGGCTCACTAGTGAAGACTATTGCACATTTTTACAGCAGCCTTCTGGAAATACGGAGGATAGTGACTTTTTCTCTATTCAAGTTATAAGCAATGCCTTGAAAGTTTGGGGTTTGGAACTGATCTTGATCAACAGTCCAGAGTATCGGAGGCTCAGGATCGATCCCATAAATGAAAAATCATTTATATGTAATTATAAAGGACACTGGTTTACAGTTAGAAAATTAGGGAAACGTGGTTTAACTTGAATTCTCTCTTGACAGGTCCAGAATTAATATCAGATACATACCTGGCACTTTTCTTGGCTCAATTACAACAGGAAGGTTATTCTGTATTTGTCATTAAGGGTGATCTGCCAGAATGTGAAGCTGACCAACTTCTCCAGATGGTCAGGGTCCAACAGATGCATCGACCAAAGCTCATTGGAGAAGAATTAGCACAACTGAAAGAGCAGAGAGTCCTTAGAGCAGACCTGGAACAAGTCTTGGAAGGAAGTGATGGTACAGGGACGTTAGAGGAAGGTGAGGAGGAAGTGCAGAGGGCTCTGGCTCTCAGTCGCCAGGAAATCGCCCTGGAAGACGAAGAAGCAGACTTGCGCAGGGCCATTCAGCTCAGTATGCAAGGTAGCTCCAGAAATATATCTGAAGATGTTTCACGGTCGTCAGGGCCAAATCCTACATCTGAAGAGCTGCGGAAGAGGGGAGAAGCCTACTTTGAAAAGCAGCAGCAGCAGCAGCAGCAGGCTGATCCACCAGAACAGGCTTCAAAGCCATGTGAAAGGCCAACCACAAGCTCAGAGGCACTTGGCAGTGATCCAGTGGAGTCATGGATTATAGGCATCACTCCACATTTTCTAGACCCAAGCTGCAGCCCTCACTCTGTGCGCTCTCTTGTGAGGTCCTTTGCCGTTACCACACACAGGCCTTCCCATCTTGTCCTCTGAAAGTGGGCTTCCAAAGCACTGGTGAAGGCTGAGGATTCTGTTGCTGATGTGGATATTCGATGAGTTGTATTTTAAATATCAAAGACTATTAAAGAGAGAATATTTGCTTTTTTAAAAAAACAAAAAACAAAAAAAGAAATATCCCACTCCCACAACATATGGATATAGCCCAGCTATTTCAGTTCAATTTATAAAGACTGACTCTTTAATGTTATTAGTAAGTTTCCAGCAATTACCTCTAGAGGAAAAGTCAACTTACCCTTTAGGAGGTAACACAAAGAAGAATTATTTCTCCTTAATCTTATTTTTTTCAGGCTAGTCTACAAAATTTTCCATAAATTTGATTAACTTTAAAGAAGAAGCTAGGGGGCAGGGAGATGGCTCAGTAGAATAAGTGCTTCCCTGGCAAGCACGAGGGCCTGAGTTCAATCCCCGATTCCACCAAAAATAAATAAATAAATCAAGAAGTTACTACTGAGGATCCATAATGTTACAGGAAATTTTATCTGGAAATTGATGATGAAATATTTCAAACTTTTCTATATATTACAGCCCAACATGTTTCCAAAGGGAGTGTGCTTTGGGTCTAGTAGTTTAAAGTAAAAAGGACAGGTATCGAGTCATTCGGGTTGAGAATATGGCACATTTCATTTGCTTTGGAAGCCAATGCATGAGCACTGTCGCACTGTGGAGCCCCCGGGATTCTCGAAAGGATCTTCTTCAAACTCAGGAAGGTAATTTAAATACCTCTTGCTCACAGGGACTTCTGCAATTTTCTAAGCCATCATTTTAAATTGCTTCAGGGGAAAGATGTTCAAAATTTTTGGAAATTTCAAAGAATAATGCCCTGAAGACTTAATTATATGAGACCTATTTTTGTATTTTAAATAATCAATCAAAAGTCTCAGGGACAGATCTCACACCATCTGCAATTTATTACTATACTATTCAGAGAGCCTTCCCCAAAATATATTCTTATGATTTTTGTCTGGTCTTTTGTTCATTCGGTTTTTTATCTTATTGGCAAATAGAAATAATCCATTTCTATTGGAATATTCCAGTTGAAGATGACATCAACTTCTTGATCTTTAACAATAATAATAGCACAGAAATCTCCAGGCATCGTCATAAATATTTATACCTATTAAATCATTTAATTTGTATTTTTTAAATTAATAAGAAAAGAAAATTAGGTTTAAATGTATGAATAATCTGAAAATAATTGTATTGAGCTCTTAGAGTTTGCATGCTATTTTGGATGCGAATAGCATTTTAAAATTCACAATGAATTCAGAAAATTTTAAACTATTCAACAATTACCTAGAAGCTATGGAGTAATTCAGGTTGGCTTGGTTTCTTTGTTTTGCAGTACTCAAGAGCTTTACAGTGCTCTGCATTCCTATCCCACCTTTTTGATACAGGGTCTTGCAAAGTTACTTAACTGCAAAGTTTGGGCTTGAACTTAGAATCCTCCTGTCCTAGCCTCCAACCAGGAAGTACTGAAAATACAGGCAAGAGCCAACCTAACTAGCCTGAGGACTTTTGTTTTTGTTTTTGTACCAGGGATCAGTCTCAGGACCTTGAGCTTACCAGGCAGGCGCTTATGCTGCTAAGCCATCTCCCTAGCCCAGCTTTAGATTTTAAATAGCAAACTTATCAGCTAACTTGTAATTTTATCCTTCTTCATCATATAGGCATGTCCAAAGAAATCAATTAAACATCATTCCATTCCATCCACATTAGTAAGCATAAAGTGTTATCTGCCAAAATTTGTATTCGCAGGAGATAACAGCAGCTATGTGTCTATTCCAGATGTTCCCCAAACTTCTGCCATCTGGACACCACTCCTGCAGACAGCACTCCCCCTTCCTGGAATGGCCTCACCCAAATATGGAACACAGATTGTTAACCACATAACACAGACTTGAGTAAAAGTCTTAAAATGTGAAAAAGAAAATCACAGTGCTGAGGTAACAAACGAACCCTGCATCTTCCTCATTGTTGAAGTTCAGTGACCATCTCTGACCACAAGGAGCACATTCCTGGACATTTCCTTAAGATCTGTCACCATGTGACAAGCTTTCTCCCAGGAACAGTGTGATAGAGCATGAGAGTCTTTTAAAAACTTATTTTTAGGGCTGGTGAGATAGCTCAGTGGTCTAACGTGCCTGCTTAGGGCAGCTTAGGCAGGTGCAGGAGCCTGAGTTCCATCCCCCAGCACCACCCGTCCCCTCAGGGTGAACTGAGCTGGCAAAAGAAAATTAAAAAGCTACGACCTAAGAACAGAGAACAGGAGTCTATCCATTTTACTCTTTTCCTTCTTCCCATATCACAAACGGTGGCTCAAATCTGTGCACATACCTCCAAATCAGTCACATCAGAACAGTGCAAGCTAGTGAGATTATTTTTTTACATTTTTGGCAGTTCGGGTTAGCATTTTCTTTTTTATTCTATCTCATTAAAGTGGAGTATAACTGATAGATTGCATAAAATTAAGTTACGTATTAAAGTTCTCCCAGGAGCAAGAACATTTGAAGTGTAGGCATCCCTTATGTCATAACCGAGGTTGTGCAGAACATACAACTGGGCGTGTGCTTCAACACTGCCTCACCATTCACATGGACGTGTTTTAATGAAACAACCTCCCTAGGATAAGTAGACATCTGCTTGCCCCCCTTTTAAATTATGCTTTGGTTACTTCACATATATTAATATTTCATCTGAAATTAAAAATTTTCAGAAAAAAAGCCATTGTTAATAGGGAGAGATATTTTTCCAGGCTTTATCTTACATAACTTTCCATAACTTAGGTTTTCTGTTTTCCAAGTACTGTGAAATAGTGTTTTTGTTTTCTTTTCTTTAACTATATTAAGTATATTTAGACTGATAGAATTTCTCAGGAATATTGTTTGATAGCTACAAATAATCCATTAAATGAATGTGCTGTGATTTCATATCTTTCTTTCATCAAAACAAGTAAATATTAAAAAAAACTAGTTCAAAGAACAACAAATGATATTAATAGCAAAAGTATCTAATACCTCAAAGACTGTGATAAATAATTTATTAAAATCCATAGTCTAAAATCTTTCATTCTCTTTTCCCAAATAATTGGATGCAACCTTAGAAACGCGAATATCAGTGCAGGGATGGCAGGCAAGATAGTTCAGTGGATTAAAGGGCCTGCCTGAGCAAGCGGAGGCAAGCTCAGGGACTGTGATACGGTCCCCAGCACCACACACCACACCAGCCCTGCCTCCTGGGAAGGCTGAGCCAGCCGGAGTGTGGGCGCAGTGGTACATGCCTATAATTCCAGCTCTTGGGAGTCTGAAAATAGGAGGATCACTATGAGTCTGAGCTGCATAATGAGACCCCATAGCAACCAAATACATTCTATAACATAATATATAATACATAATATATTAAAGTATATATATATATACATATATATACACATATATCAATGTAGGGAAAGTTTTTAGCAAAAAAATATTCAACATAGTGCTCTTTAGAAGGGTCAAGCATTTGGAATCAACCAATTACATTTCAAAAGAGCAATTCTAACTTTGCAAAAGAAATACAGATAGTGGCCTTTATTCAATGAAATATCTTTTCTAAATATATAAAGATCTGGGTGGATCCTGTAGGAAAGTTGTAAGTAAAAACCTTCGGCAGTAGTCACCATGATAATATTAGAATACAAATATATAGCCCCAGTAGCATCACAGAATTGTTTCTTAAAGTAATTCCAAAACAGCAATTTTGCTGACTTCTACCTTCACCAAACAGCTCCAGCACAAATCGCTAAATACTGATGCTATTCCAAGCCTTGGTCCGAGGGGGGGAGCAGTCCAAGGAAGAGCAGGCTGAGTGCACTTTGATGCTCAATTAAATTCAAATCATAAACAGCACTAAATGGTAGCCTCTCCATGAGCAGAACTGCCAAGTGACTGCTACAGGCAAGTCCTGCATCATAACAAGCCATTATTTGAAAGTAACAAGTTGTAACTCATCTGTTGGATCATTATTTATCAAGGGATATGTGTTACAGCTCAGACAGAATACCTGAAGATGCCGAACTGTTTTTAGGTGATATTCTATGACTCATTCACTGCAAACAGGAAGGCACCTGCTAATACTTGTAAATTAAA
The DNA here is from genome assembly GCA_004027165.1 of Ctenomys sociabilis. NCBI lineage: Eukaryota > Metazoa > Chordata > Mammalia > Rodentia > Ctenomyidae > Ctenomys > Ctenomys sociabilis. The sequence continues at coordinate 14,601 of PVKA01005814.1, forward strand.
TGTCTTAAAATGAAGTTGTTTCCCGCTCCTCGCTGCACAAGGCTGTTCTTGAGCTGAAGCAAAAATTCCTTCCCCATGATTATGGCTCTAATGGTAAATTCAATGAATGAAAACAAAAGGACTTTCATGGACAGAAATAGAAGACAGGCTCTCCTGTGTGCCATGCGGTTGCTTCTATGCCTAAAATCTGAACCACATAAGCCTAGAATAAACTACCCAGCAGCCAACTACCCAACTAGCACCAGGATGTTCTTTCACATTCACTACTAATTACCATCTTCCACTAAAGAACCCATGGTGCGAGGCGGTCTCCTGTAAGAACACACACAAGTACGTTCTTCTATAGACAAGCAACCCTTCCTGAATCCTGTTAATAAATGGAGTTATAAGGACCCACTCAAACCTACTGCATGAGAATCTTCTACAGTGCTTGACCAGGTGATTCCTGGGAATAATAAGGAGCACCGGACTACACCAGTGCCCCCTCTGTCTTAGATGGGCTTTACAATCACCAGGAGAACATTACTTTAATAGCATGTCTGGTTCCTAGCACTTCCTCCTCACATGCTATTTTTGGGAATAACAAAGTGCAGTAAAAAAGAATACATAAGATTTGAAGTCAGAAAATATAAGAATTGAATAGCAGCTCACTGTGTTGCTATGATTTAATACAAATTTTTCCCTAGATTTTATTTTTCTTCAAGAATTATAGTGATGACAAAATAAGTACAATATGTGCACAGGTTTGAAGACTGCAAACCCTTAACCAATGTATAATGACTGCATGGAATAAAATCAAGCAAATAAGTTTATGTTGAACTTATTAGATCCACTTGTTTTTATTTTTGTTTGTTTCTTTCTTTATGGTGAAACTGGGGAGTGAACTCAGGCCCTGGTGCTTGCCAGAGAAGTGCTTATTCCACGAGTCATCTCTCCAGCCCCTATGTTGAACTTATTAAGACATCCAAAACACTTAAAGTGCAGCATCCATATTAACTGCATCAATAATAATAGATAATTATTAAAAATGCAAATAGTTCTTCCTTGGCTAAGGTCTCAAACATCTTTAAAAGTAGAATATAGAAATCTGAATATATAATAAGCTACAAATGCAGCTCAATTGCTTTATGAAGCAGAAGAACCCAACAAACTGATCTCTCTACTCTTCTTTTTTCTATTTTTATTTTAAAAAGAGAGTACAAAATAGTACTAAACAGAAAAATTATAAGTGATGCAGAATTTCACTTAACAAAGTAACATGAACCTCACAGTATTCGTTGCAACGCAGCTCTCACCAGTGCTCCAGCTAGTGCTAGAAGAGTGATATAATTCACATAGTGATATAATTTTTTAAATTACTCTGTGTATGAAAGAGTAAAATTGGAAAATAAAGAGGGCAGGCCACAAAGATTGAGTTCATTCTCAGAAACGTGTTTCTCAGTACCCAGCCATTAACAAAAACTCCTTCTTGTCACTTTCTTAATAATGCAACAGATGATACCCCCAGGGAATAGCATCTAAATTATAGACCATCCCATCTAATGCTTTCTTCCATTCTCCTATGTCCTTATTCCTTGGCGACGACTCCACTCCACTCTGATTACCTGAGTTAGATCTACTATTGTCTTCATAATGATGATAGGCTTTTTGTCAAGGAAAAAGCCCTTCTTCACACAGGTTCATTATACAACTGTCTTTTTCCTGTGCTGTGGGGTCTGCAAAGTGTACATCTGGCAGTCATAGTGTATGGCTGCTATGTGGCCATGGAAAAATCCCTGAGATTCCCATCTGAAATGTTATCTTTAATGAAGCTAGCCTCCATAAATGTTTCTTTTGATGAGAGCATAATACTGTTGGGAAATGTAATGTTTTTATTTTTACTCCAGTGATTTCCTATTTTCCAAATTTTCATCACCTACAGCATAACTGAAATCAATTCATCTGAAGCAAGGAAAAGAGCTTTTCTCGCCTGCTAAACGCACACAGGAGGTTGTGTTTTATGGGATGATCCTCTTCACATAAAGGAAGCCAATATTCAAACACACTGCTTCAGACAAACTAGTAGACTTATTCTATAAAGTAATCCCCCTCATGTGCAGTGCCAGCCTGAGGGAAGGAGAAGCACTGGTGCAAGTGAAATAATCCATGAGTAGATAATGGTGCTGAAGGACATCATGAGAAACTGACACCTTTGAGTTGTGAATAAAATAAGACGACTTATTTTGAGGCAAAGTTTTTTTAAAAGGGATTATTGTATGTAGAAAAAGAATTTCAGAAATTTCAGGATTAATCTATTATATTTTTAAATGGCTGATCTCACAAAACTGTAGGGGCAAGTGATCTTATGAGATTAAGGCAACAAATATTTGAAATTAAGCCTTTTTCATTAACATATTTTAACATTACATCTAGGGTCTTATCAGGTCCCACTCTCTGTTTCCTTCTACAGATTCCCCATTTTTTCCCTGCTCATGTTGTTCCCCTGTACATCCTGCATTCTGTTACACACTTCTTTCAGGTGCTCTCACAGCTCAGGGTAATAACAGCACATGCTGGTTCCTCTCTATTGAAACATTAGTACTTCTTCGCTGATGAAATTTTAGCAATGTCAGAACAGAGAGACAGTATGTGAGATTCTTTGTAAAACTTTCCAAAGTTTCCACAGAGTTACTCGTTCTCTCCTTGATGCTGCCTTAATCTGTATCTGTCTTTTGGTGGCTTACTTCTATGATGTAACCATTTGATAGCCTCTGAAATATACTGAAGGTCACTATTCACTATACGAACTCCATTGCCAAGTTAATTAAAACTATTAGCAATAATTAACTGTTGAATTAATTAAAATCAAAAACAATAAAAATGCAAGTCCAAGAACTTCAAATAAGAGAAACAGGCTTCACATATTAGTTTATCTCCTACAACTCCAAACACTTTTAGCAAAATATGAGCTTATTTTTAAATAGAGGAGAAAATGGGGAATATAAAAGTTGGAATAAAATACTTTGAAGGGGTCACCTGAGAGAGACAAGACAAAAAGCATATTAGTGTACATTATAATATGATAGTACACTGACAAGTAAATATAAAACACACTTTCTCTCTGGTTCAAGAGCAATAAAACTTCATTTTAAATATTTTCCCTTCATAAAAACTTAACCTTGCACAGACAGTGAATTATGTGTTAGTGTTGCCCAATATATCACTCTTACTGCCTTTCACTGTGTCCCAATTTTGTATTACAAACTCTTACTCAGTTTTTAAGAACAAATTTTAAAATAACTCCAAATATTGGAAGATAGTTTTTAGAAAACACTACTACATTGGATTTAGGAGCAAATGTATCTTTTTTTTTTGCAGAAATTTCAGTTTTCACCATACATCAGAAAACTTTTATTCAAACTCATAATTTTTAATTATTCAGAGAAATCTCAACATCATTAACAGACAAAATAAAATTTTTAACTTTTTCAGACTGTATCACATTTCCTCTTGTCCTATTGAAAAAAATCTCTTTACATTTAACTTAACTTACTCAAAATTAGTATAAGAACTACAGACAAATGATAGAATTAAATCCTGGCTAGCATTTGTAAGTTGTGTGACTGTTATGTTAACTTAAATACCTTTATATATCTTATAGAGCCATCTGGACCTAACCAGGGAGGTAGCCCTCAATAGGTACACACACAAGTATGTATCACATGAACAGAACCAAGGACAAAAAGCATATGACCATCTCAACAGACACAGAAAAAAAACCCTTTGACAAAAACCAACAACCTTAATGATAAAGACACTGAAGAAAACAGATAAATAAGAAACTTAGTCGGCAGCCCTTTCCCACCATTGCAGAAAGGAACATATACCAGAAAGCTAGGGGAACCTGGTGAGTCCTATCTCCCCACCACCAACATCTCATGGCTGAGCTTTGGCCTGCCCCCGTCGTCCTTGGAGCCTTCCTGAGCTGTGGCTCACCTCCGTTCTCTTCGCTGAGGCAGTAGCCATGCTAAACACCACACAGCAGGAGCTCTGGGAGCCTATCACGCTATTTGTGCCCTACTGCCCCATGTCATTGGAGCCTCGCTGACCTGAGCCCTGCCCCTTCTATTGATGCTGAGGATGAGTGAACATTGGGAGCTTCATAAATGTCAAAATTAAGGAGCAAAAAACAATCTCAGACTTCCAGCCCACCCAGAACAAGCCCAGGGTACAAGGTCATAGAAGAACTTGAAAATTACACACCTAAAATTTCTGAAATTATAGCAACTGAAGTAAAGAAACAACTGTATCAGGCTATAGAAGAAATAAGATCAGAAATAATCTCTGAGGTAAAAAAGAAACGATGACAATCAAAGAATTGTTCAGCACATCTAAAGAAGGCATAGATTTTTTTTTTAAAGAGAGAATAAAATATGATGGAAACACTGAGCAATATAGGAAATGATTAGAATGCATCAAACAGATTAAAGCAGATTTTCATGAAATTAAGAATTCCACTGAAAGATGGTAAAACCACTTGAATGAAACTGATGATAGAACTTCAGACCTTGAGGACAGAATTGACACTAGTGAATATGAAAGGAAAGCTCTCTTTTAAAAAATGATCCAGGAAATAACAATTCAGCAGCCACAAGGTGATGCAAAGAAAAACAATATAAGACTGATAGGCATCAATGAAATAGCAGAAGTTGACACGTGTCATAAAGAATATTTGCACAAATACTAGCAGAAAATTTCCCAAGCATGGGAAAATAATCTGATGTACAGTTAAGTGAGGCATATAGAACTTCAAATATCAAAAATCAAAATAAATCCACAAAATAAATCTAATAATCAAGATTCTAAAAATTCATCAAAAGAGCAGAATATTAAAATCTGTTAAAGAAACATATTACCTCTAATGGAAAGCCCATCAGAATCACAGCAGATTTCTCAACACAAACCATTAAATGAAGACGAGCTTGGAGTGGAGTATTTCAGGTCTTAAAAGAAAAAATCTTCCAACCCAGACTGATGTACCCTGCAAAACTTTATATCAGATTTAATGGAAAGATAAGATATTTCCATGTCAAAGAACAACTTAAGAAATTCATGAGCACAAAACCTACCTTGACTGATATCCTAGAAATAGACAAAAAATGAC